>APFE030755935.1:15239-42643 GCA_000404065.3 Pinus taeda
TGTATTATTTATGAATTTAGATCCTTGTTTCTTGGATAGTAGTATGTTGTTGTGATTCCATAGGTTCTTTTGAAGCTGGGCAGACAAAGAAGAAGCGGTGAAGCTCTATCATGAAGGAGAGGAAATCAAACGCAAGACTCAGGTTGGTCTTCTTGGTTCTCTTTTCGTCTATTTTCATAAAAGGAAACAACAGTAGACTTTGATTGTTTGTTTCTAAGATAGCCACCCATCTTAGTGGGAATAGTAGCATCCGAGTGGACACTCTTCCCAGATAATAGTGCGGTCTCTAAAATGAGGTTTGCTCTGTGCAGGTTTTCATTGACACAGTCAATGATGCTGTTTTCCACTGTAGTTGCTTCTTCCACTGCTTGCTCTGCCTTCCTAATCTATACGTCCCATTAATGGAAAAGCATTTATTTATGGGCTTCATTGATGCTGAGTGCGCCTGCTTTATTTCCTTCTTCCGATTCCTGCAAATTCAAATAATTAGAAATTCTCTTATCAATTAAATCATAATCATGTCGCAAGTTGACGACTTGATTGGTAATTTTATCGTTTATCTAGCAATGGGAATTCCATTGCGATATTCTTTGGCAGAATGCCTCTTGCTCTTGCAAGAGTTGGTCGTTTAAGGCAAGGGCTTCTGAGACAAATTCTATAAGCTTGGGCTGATCTCTGTGCATTTCAAGCATAGCCTGCAACTGATTTTTTTTTTCATCCAAATTGTTCTGGTATCCCAACTGCATTTGTTAAAAATCTTGCTGTAGCTTTTCTAACTTTTCCTCTTCTTCTCAGTTGGCACTGGCTTGCTGTAGCTATTGTTGCAAAATTTGGATTTGTTCCTCTCTATCCTTAAATAATTACTGTACCTCGGATGCTTTATCAATGGTAGCAGAAGCATAGGCTCCTGCCATATGACATAACTTAGTCATATTTTCAGTAGGGTCAGTGGTAGGGTCTCGCCAAAGGACGTCTAGCTGCTCTGCCTCAGGTGAGATCACATTGTCGAGTCTCCTTTTCTTTCTTTGCCTTCTTACCACTACCTTATGCTGTGAACTATAGAATACATCTATAGGAGGAATTTCCTCTATTTTGAGTATGATTTCAGATGATGGGGTAATGGGAATATGCTCAATTTCTGGAGCATTTCTGACTATTTCCACAAACATATCTGTCATTGTCTATGTTTTACCTTTAGGTGTCTTCATGTTCTACTACTTAGTATTAATAAATTCATTGAATGTTTCACACTCTTTCCCCAGCTCAGTTCTTATTGGCTTTGGTGGCTGGATGATGGGAGGGGGAACCTTTACCCATGGTGTAGTCAAGACTTGTTGCTCTGGGCATTCTTTAGATTAGGCAGTGTCTCTAACTAACCCTTCACTTTTATTACGGTTGCTCTCGGACTGTTTAGAGCGTTCTGGTGATTCTTTTCCAGACTTAGACCTAGACTTGTCTATACTTGAGCTTCCACTTAAACTGATACTGGGAGTAGGCTTCCTTATTGGTTCCAAGCGTAACTTATCCAAGGGGATGTTAGCTAATCTCCTTTCTCTATACAATTTGAATTCTTGGAATTTTAATAGGGGAAATTGAATTTGAGCCATGTGCAAAACTTCTTTCAGTGTGCTTTTCTATTGGAAGGCATCATAAAAAAAATCATCTTCTTTGGAAAATACTTTTATCTTGACAGCAGTAGTGAAATTCTTAATGACATCAAAAGGGTCAAATTGTCTTCCTAGAAACTTGAATAGTCATAGACACAAAATATTGTCTACTTCTTTGAATGCATGACCTAAATCAAACGGTGAAAAGGCCCCACAAGTCATAGGAAATTGTGGCCAAATGGCCTTCTTCTTGTCTTTCAACTCTTTGCTCATTCCTGCCACCCCGCAAGTCTGGTAAGCAATCTCTCGAGCCAATAACTTATCAGGAACATATAAGGGTAGGACATGAGGGGAAGAAATGCTCCCAAATACTTTGACATAGGTGAAAAATGCTTCCCCAAACCATCTCGTGATAGGGAGAATGTAAACTTCCGCTTCAGGGGAAAATCTTGGGGCATCCCTATTATACAACATTTTATAAAGAGGCAACATAATTCCATGGCAAATTCTGTAAAAATACGGAATAAACTTGGAATCCCACAATTCCTTATGATAAATGTGAATGGGCAAGGGATTCTGTGTAGTCCACTTCCAACCCATTGAAGGAAATTTGGAAACATAACAGATTTCATCCATAACATAAGTAGCTAAATAGAAAGGAGGATAAATCCTCTTAGCGGTAGTTCTTTTGGACCGATAGTTCCAAATAGCCAAAGCTAAATTATCAGAAAATATCTGAGCCCAATCCATAATAATGGCATTAATGGCTGCATCTAATAGGGGTAGCCACTCAGATGAAAAGTTGTTGACGTCAGGCCTTCCGAATAGTGTACATAGCATAGCAGCAGCAAAGAAATATGGGGAGGAGAGGGAACTAGTACTGTACATACCGTGTTTTTCTTTTTTCAATGTTTCTTCCCTCGCTAACCAGTTATTGGTACACTTCGCCAAATCTTTGTTTTCTTTGGCAAACTTCTCCATGAACTGCTTGTTGTAGGTTTCCTGCGGTTCTGGTAGATGATACATAAGCCTTAAATCTTGTGGAGTGAATGACCCAATGAGGTCTTAGCCTCGAGACTTGAATTGTCTATCTGTTATATCGGCGTTGTCCAGTACCCACTTAACCATGTCTATGTATGGAAGAATCTTAGGTCTTGCCACAATTCGATGAAGGAATGAACATGCAAGTTCAGTGATTGATGCCTCAGACGACCCGCGTGAGTCTGTTATTGCTTGAACCTCCATAACTCTGGGCTTTTCTTCTTCGAGAAGACTGTACATGTCTTCCCAAGTAGTTATGTTGACATCTTTGTTGTAGGAGGTGTCTGTGTATAAGGGCGTCATCTCTTTGTCCTCAACAACCAGAGCTTTTCCCTTCTTTCCCATTACGTTCTACACACTGCTGCGTATATTATTCTGCTTACCTCTCCTAGAAATTTACAAGTAAGGAAAGAATAATGATAAGAGATAAGGTGACGGAAAATCTCTTTAATTCTAAAATCATATCAAATATATCACCCTACGTGAAATAACCTTTCGATCAGATTTAAATCTTATCTCATAAATGACCATCAACTAACCATTAAATTGACATTAATGCCCATAACTCGGTATCGGATTACGAGAAATACTTTATTGAACCATGAGTCCTGCAGATCTGTGATAAAGTGATTTTGCGATTTGCTTTGCAATATCGCAGATCGCAATATTACTAATCCTTTTTGTCAACAATCATTTATCACCTTATGCATTTGCGAGATTCCTTTATCGCATATCACCAGATCGGGATATTTTACCTTAGGTGACACTTGCGGCATATGAAATCCGCAATGTGCGACGAGTCTTTAAGGCATGCGATCTTGCATCACGTTTTCGCAATTTCGAAAGCTTGTTTATATGATGTCCTCCATTATCCCTTGCAATGCGATGTTTTATTGTTAAGAGAACAATTTTATTCGGAACTTATCATAAAACTTAAGTCTTTTAGGTTTATCGGGTGTTTTCCTAAGTTTATGATAGCATGTTTTATTCAAAGGGAAACATAAGTGCTAGTTTTTATATTTTAGAAGGGTACCCATTTATTTAGCTTTATTACTAAAACTAAATAAAAGGGCGGTTGTTGCTGGCCACAATAGTTTCAATCAGTGGATGATCACATCGAGCATCAACAACAAGATCTCCAACTCTTTAAGGATAACCTCACTTTGGCGCATAATAGAATGAAACAACAGGAAGATCAACATCGCATCAAAATAATTTTTGATGTAGGTGATTGGGTATTTCTACGGCTACAACCATATATACAAATGTACCTCAAGAAAGATAAGAAGGATAATAAATTATCACCAAAGTATTATGGTCCATACAAGGTGTTGCAAAAGATTGGTACTATGGCATACAAATTGGAGCTTCCTACAACTTCTTGAGTTCACCCAGTTTTCCATGTTTCATGCTTAAATAAGGTTATAGGTGACAAGCTCCTAGTTCAAACAATATTGCTAGAACTTGATGAGGAAGGAAAAATCATATTGGAACCTGAAGCAGTCATAGAAACAAGAACTCGACAACTACGAAATCGATCAATTTCGGAGTATATCATCAAGTGGAAGAACTTACCGCTGAAGATTCCACATGGGAGGATGAAAATCTTATACAAAAGCATCCAGAACTACTCAACCGTTGAGGACAACACTTTGTTGAAGGAGAGGAGCATGTTAGGTCCCTATAATACTAGTGATTCCCCTATTACAATTCTCATTGTAGCCCTTATTGTTATTGTTGTGCCCTTATTGTCTCCATATTGGTATTATTGTGCCCCATAGAAGCCCACTATTGTTATTGTTGTGTCCTTATATTATTATTGTTATGTCAACTTTTATTATATTATGATCCCTTAGACTCCTATATATAGAAAGGAGGTTTTGTCATTTGTATCATCCAAGAATTGTTCATTTGTGTAATGTAAAGGAGGTTTCCCCCTCCAAGAGGCTGATTTTGAAGTTGTTGATCTATATTTTCTTCTATTTTGTGAGCTGGTTACATAACAAAAATCCAGTTAATGGCATATTCGTTCTTCACTGTCCAATTAGGCCTGGCAAGGCACCAACGATCTCATTCTAGTTAAATGTGTGAAGGCGCTGACAAGGTAGTAGCAATATCACCCTAGATGAAATGTGTGAAGGTAGCCCTATGGCTTAGCTCAACCAATTGTCAAAAATGTTACTAAACAATGGTTAGTTACATACAAACAAGCATTTCATCGGAAAAAATATAAATACAAAGATTAAGATATGAGTATGTACTACACTGCCTTTAGATACCTTTCAATATATTATGTTGTTAATGTGGAGTTACATCTTTTAGAAAATACGTATTCCATGAATATATATACCTCTGAACATATATTTTTCTTCAGCAAAAATTCATATCCCCTGGAAAACAAACTTAATATACATGCACCTCCACCAAAGAAAATGGCATTTAGATGTATTCTCAATCACAAACCCCCAAAAAATGAAGAAGAAGAATGAGATTTGATATAATCATGCTTATAAAAATTCCATTGATAAATAATAATTCTTCTTAGGATTAATATCATTAGAGTACTCCATTATCTCATTGAGCTATCGAACCAGATGATGTCGTACGCTCTCAGCAGTCGCCATGTAAGCTTATGGCACCTCAAATTTAAAAGGAAATAAACAAGGCACGAACTCTCCATGATATTTAGCATTTCAAGCAATAGGTGAAGGATCAACTGTCATAAGTTGAGAAACAACAGGAATTTATGCAAATATAAAACAACTACATATTATTCTTGAATTTGAAGGTAAATATACTTACAAGAACTACAAGTTGCTTTTACTTTAGTTAGATGAATTTTGGACACATGTGTACAAATATCATAAACTTCTGACATTAAATGTTTAAATATTTATTTCAGCCAAATGACATTTGGAATTGAAAAATACAAAAATGGAATTTACACGATTTAAGCTTCCGCTGCATATTTAAGGCTCCTACTACAATTTAATGGGGGGGGGGAGGGGAATCACATAATGTAATATGTAATTTCCATAGTAAAGTAGTTGATTTTTGAACTAAATGTTAACCCAAAATTTCAGAGTAAACACTGAACGTAAAAATGCGTCGATCACACTCTAGGATGCTCAGATTTTAAACATTTTTTCCCAAAGATCTAACTTCTCTCTCTTGCAATTTTTAGATCAATAATACAAATATTCACCCGCACAATAGATTATTTTTGAAAAATGGAAAAAATATAGCAAAATGATAGTTGAAATTCAAAGAGAAATTCTTACCTTTGTCAATAGTATGTTTTGTTTTACTTTCCCTGGCGACACTACAAATGGAAACGAGTGGACATGGGCATCCAAAGCGAGGATATCTTCCCACCAGTGGCTTCAACTTCATTCCAATAAAACTTGATCGATGAGCAAGGGATCCCTCGTTACACTCAGAATGAAGGGGAAACACGTGCACCTGACTGCATGAGGATGGCATCTTTTCTCTCCATTTAGCGAGATTCGATCCTGCAACCTTTGAGTTCGCTGCAAAAAACCGGGAGTGTTTTCTACTAGAAGTAGCATAAAATGATTGAGATGTAGATCAAGTTTGGTTGGCCTATAACGATCATCAAGGTAAATAAATATTTCACCGCGAATGATGTGAGATGCAGATAAGTTTCGGTGGATTGCATGGATCATCTCAGTAAATGAATATTTCACAATTGTTGTATCATTTAACTGTGAGTAAATTTACTCATTTACCACGTAGGTACACACATATAATACATTATTTATTGTTAATATAAATACCATTACTAGTAAGATTTGGATGTCGAGATCTACATTTTGTTTTAAATGAGTAAATTAAATTGATCATATTACGTGTATTATTAAGTTGTTTTCTCATGCCTCTTTCGCTGTTACCCCGGAGGAGGTGTCAAATTTTGAAAAGATGTTAGTTAAGGGACAAAACAATAGACGAACATATGTCCATCATCTGTTACCTCTACATCTTGTCTCGTCTCTGTTGAAGATTGATATCATAGTCCAATAAGAAAGGATTGAAAGAGGGTGTGTCACAAGACCCTGCCACTCTTGCCAAAATGATAGAGGAAAGTCCTCATGTCCATGGATAGAATCCCTACCAGGCTTGATCCTTATTGATCAAGTTGTTGAACATCATGCATCCTAGTCATAGGAAATATAGTAGTACCTGACACGTCTGTTAGTAGTACTAATTAATGCAGGGCTTGCTCAGTTTGTTGATCAAATACTGAAGTCTACACTTCAATATAAGCTTCCCTACAATATATAAACACCTGTCTATATAACCAAGACCTTGAAAAGAAGACTCATTGCGATTTCAACTCTTCGCAAATCAAGAATCCTTGTCGCATTCCTAAGGCTCCTCTGCCTTAATATGATATGCGACGGAAACTTTAGGACCAAATTTGCAATTTGTGATGAAAGAATTCATAACAAATGCGATATGTGATGGAAGGTTTTGGGAACAAATGCGATATGCGATATTCCACTATGAATGCGCAACGCTTCAAATGAAACACAGGATTAAGATCAAGTCACTATTTTTCTAGACTTACTTTGCAACTTTGGTGAATTTCCAAGGTCCAACGCATGATCTTCAAATTTATTAATGAATTCTAAGGGATCTGACTGTTCCAATGGCCTCCATACGGTTCCTCTTTAAGAGCTATAATTATGTGAAATACAATGTAAACACAAAGAAAAACAAATAATAGAACACAAAACTGTCACTGCTTCGATGGCGTGATCTTCACGAATTTAGGGAGAACAAAAAAACATAATTCAATGAATACAACAATGATCTCTGCACACAATCTCTTATGGAATAAAAAAATACTCAAATAAAATATATTTTTCTCCTACTGGCCCTTAATGGCTCGGTAATTACATTCCTCTGGCTCTTGCAATGCTATCTCCTCTTTTACTCTCTAATAAAATCCAAAAGGTATTCTTTTCTTTTTATTGTTTTAATGCCGCTATCCTATTCCAATCTCTCAAACAACCTAATCCCTATTCTATAGGTCTAACGCATACCTATCTAACAAACCTGATCTTTTTCTTTCTAATCTAGTACTTTATTAACTATTACAATAAATAATCATTTAAAATAAATTCAAGGCGTCCAACCCTCTTTACTAAATGATGATTAACCAATCGAGTCAATAAAATTGATCTCATTTGATGGTCCTGCATCAAACTCCCGGGGAAGAAAAGAATGGTCCATAAAATCTTCAGGATTCACTCGATACTTTTGTAGCTCTGTTGTTGTCATCCAACTGGAATATTCAATTGGTTGTCCCCCACATTTCATTAGATACTAATAATAGGTTTTGCCTCTGGTCTTCTTTGTTTCTCTTTTCTCCAGAATGGCTTCCACTTCTTTCTTTGTTGTCTTTGGCATTTGTTCCTATCAATTTAGAATATGAACCTCCTCATATGTAGGTTCATCTTGTGATTATGTCTTTATTTCCTTGTATGGGTATAAATCTGCAACATTAAAGATATGTGATATTCCAACTCTTTCCGGTAGCTCAATCTCGTAACAATTGGTGGAAAAGTTCCTCAAAATTCTGCATGGTCCTATCTTTTTCATTTTTAGTTTGGTATAGGTCCCGACAGGAAACTTTTCCTTCCTCGGGTAAACCATGACTAAATCACCCACTTAAAACTCCTTTTTTGTCCTCTTCATATCAACCCTTTGTTTATACTTCTTGTTGTTTTCCTGTAATCTCTGCTTGACATCTTCCTGCAATTTCTACATCTATTATGCAAATTCTTTAGCTTTTGCACTCCTTGTCTCTTGCTTACCCAAATCTCTAAGCTCATATACTCCTCTCGAATGCATCCCAAAAACAATATGAAATGGACTCATTCCAGTACTCCGGTTAGGAGTATCATTGTAGGAAAATTTAACTTGAGCAAGCGCCAAATCCCACTGCTTTGGATTTTTATAAACCAAACTTCTTAATATGTTTCCCAAGCTCCTATTCACCATTTAGTTTTCCCATCCATCTAAAGATGATAGGTTGAGCTAAAACTGAGGTTTGAACCTGGATTCCTCCATAGAGTCCTCGATAAGTGTCTTACGAACTTTTTATCCTTGTCTAAAACAATACTCATAGGCAACCCATGTAATCTTAGAATTTCTGAGAAAAACAAATTGGCAACGTGAGTTGCATGACTAGTTTTCCTACAAGCAATGGAATGAGCCATTTTCTAAAACATATCTACAACAACATAGATAGAATCATGTCCTCTTTGAGTTTTTGGACAACCAAAAACAAAATCCATGCTGACCACATCCCAAGATCTGTTGGGTATTGGAAATGGCTGATATAACCCAATGTTTTGGCTTCTTCGCTTAGCATGTTGAAAATCCCTGTATTTCTCAACAAAATTTTTGAAATAAGTTTGCATTTTTGGCCAATAATAAAAAACACGAGCGAATGTTTTTTCCTTCCCAAAGTGTCTGAACTGTCCTCCACTGTGTTTTTCTTTAATCAGGTTTTCCCTCACAATTTATTGTTATTGAACCAAAACCCTCCTTGAATAAGGTAGTCTAACCACTGGCTTCTATTATGAATCACATGATTTTTAACAATTGCGTATATTTCCTTAAAATTTGTGTCTTCCTTGTACATATCAATCATCTCTTCAAACCCAAAAATGCCATTCTTCAATTCCTGTACAACCATATTTACTTTGCTCAAAGAATCAACAACTTTATTTGACTTACCACTTGTGTGCTTGATTACAAAGGTGAAAATCTGCAAGAACTCCACCCACTTAGCATGCTTTTTGGCTCAACTTTGGCTGATTATTTATAAACTGCAGTGCATGATTATCAAAATACAACACAAATTCCTTGGGTAACAAGTAATGTCTCCATTTCTTTAAAGCATGCACAATATCATAAAATTCCTTATCATAGGATGAGTACTTCCACTTAGCCTCCTTCAATTTTTCACTGAAATAAGCTATCGATCTCTGCTCTTGACTCAAGACAACTCCAATTGCTATTCCACTAGCATCAGTCTCAACTTGGAAAATTTTATCAAAATTTGGCAAGGCCAAAACATGATTTTTAGTGATTTTCTTTTTCAACAGCTTGAATTTTTGATCTGTTGCCTCGGTCCACTTAAATGGTTGGTTTCTCTCCTTTATTATTTCAACTATCGGTGCACACATCTGACTAAAACTTCTTATAAATTTTCGATAAAAACTTGCAAGACCATGAAAAATTCTTACCTGAAATATGCTTCTTGGAGTTGGCCAATTCAGAATTGATTGGATATTTTCTGGGTCCATCTTCAAACCTTATTCTAAGACTACAAATCCCAATTAAACAAGCTCCTTCTTCATGAAACTACACTTCTTCAAATTTATCAGTAGTTTCTCCTTTTGCAAAGTATTTAAAACCAACTTAATATGCTCCAAATGCTCTTCCTTATTCTGACTAAAAATCAGAATTTCATCAAGATAGACTATCACTAATTTTCAGCATATTATTTTAAGACCTCATTCATCAGTCTCATAAATGTACTTGGTGCATTAGTGAGCCAAAAAGGCATCACTAACCATTCATATTGACCACTATTGGTCTTGAATGCAGTATTGCAATCATTCCCCTCTCTAATCCTTATTTGATGGTATCCACTCTTCAGATCTATTTTAGAAAAATACTTTGACCCACTCAAACAATCCATCAAGTCATCCATACGTGGCAGGGGAAATCTATACCTGATAGTGATCTTGTTTATTTCTCTAGAGTTAGTACACATGTGCCATTCACAGCCTTTCTTCGGACTGAGCACAACTAGTATTGAACACAGACTAAGGCTTTCCATTACTAGTCCTTTATCCAACAACTCCTGTACCTGTCTTCCGACTTCCTCATTCTCCCGAGGAGTCAATCTATATGCTACTTTGTTTGGTAAACTTACACTAGGTATTAAATCTATGTGATGGCTGATACTTCTGATTGGTGGCAATGCACTTGTTAATTCATCAACAATTATGTCAGCATAATCATCTAGCAAATTTTTAATTTCCACATAAAGATTGTCTGAATTGGTAGAAGTCAAAATTACCTTGGGTTTACCCACAACAACAAAATGTATTTCTTTCTCCTTCTTGACTTCTTGCAGCAATTCTTTTCCACTAATCAACATAACATTATTTCCAGCTGTTCCTTTGTCTGCTTCATCCTTCAAAGGCAATAATGTGTGCTTCTTCCTTTCCTTCTCTAAGGTATAGATATTCCTTCTGCCATCATGAATGGATTTCCTATCAAACTTCTAGTGTCTTCCCAACAATATATGGCACACGTCCATTGGAATCACATCACACAATATGACATCTTTATATGTACCAATCTGTATCTCTACTTTGCACTGTTATGTCACTAAGAGTTGATGTCCTTTTGGTAACCAGGACACTCTATAGGGAGTAGGGTGTACCATCTTAATCAATCCCAATTTCTCCACCATCTCTGTGGAAACAAGATTATCAGTGCTTCCACTGTCAATCACAACCTTGCAGCATTTTTCTTTAGACTTGCATACAGTCCTGAATAGGCTCTTCCTTTGAGCTGGCTCATTTGCTTCCTTCTCTGCCTTAAGCAATACTCTTTTTAATAATAAGGACTCTCCTTCCTCAGGTAGCTCTTCTTTCCCCATGACCTGAGGATTTTCTTCCTTTGTCTCAGCTACATTCACATTCCACTGATTTGCTGTTTTATTATGAGAGTAATCCCATGATCCGTGTCCTAATTCTCCACATGTGTAACACCGAATTTATCTTCCTCAGCCTCTACCTCTGGGTACAAATATTCCTCTACCAAAGTCTCCTCTCTGTGGCAGTCTGTTACTCTAACCTCCTTCTTCATTATGAGAGTGTTGAAGCCTTGATATGGAAGCTCCTCTTCCTCTTACTGAACTTTTACCTCTATTCCTCTGACTTTTCTATCTCAACATTTTCTCCTCTTCCTTCAAAGCTCCTTGATAAGCATCTTAAGTTGTCTTTAGATTCAATAAAATGATTTCATCTTATATGTCATATCTCAAGCCATTGATATATTTGGCTACCTTTTCTACATCATCCTCAGCATGTCCTGCTTTAATGATTAGCTTGTAAAACTCCTCTGTGTACTCCTTGACAGTCATTCCTTTCTGCCTCAAGTTTTGTAACTATCTAAAGAGGTTCAACTGGTAATCTTTCGGCACAAATTTAATTTTTAACTTGCTCACCATTTTATCCCATTGCTTGATCTTTGATTTTCCCTTTCTTTCTTTGGATAATTTTAGCTCATCCCACTAGATGGCAATATGGCCCTTCAATCCGGTAGCTGAAAATTTCACCTTCTTTTTATCTTCGACCTCCTCATAGTCAAAATACTTGTCTAATGAATTGATCCAATCCATCATCTCTTCCACATTAAGATCTCCTTCATACAGAGGTAATTCTAACTTTGGTATTCCACTAACTTTTGAAAACATCTTGAAGACTTTAGATGTTTCATTTTCTTCTTCTTCTTCTTCCTCAAAACATTCCTCTGTAGCACTGACATCCCCTTCATTAGGTGTTCTCCTCTGAGCATTTTCCATTGTATCCATTCGTGTGTGAAGATGTCAAATATCTTCCAACAAAACTCCATTGGCTCAAGTCTTCACCGACCTATGCCAACTCCTCTCCTCGGTGGCATATTTGTTGCAATCCTTGAGAACAAAACTCAGTTTCCGCGCTCTGATACAAAATGATGCAGGGGCTGATCATTTTGTTGATCAAATATTGAAGTATGCACTTCAATATAAGCTTCCTTGCAATATATAAACACATGTATATATAACCAAGACCTTGAAAGCAAGGCTCATCGCAATTTTGGATCTTCACAAATCAAGAATCCTCGTCGTGTTCCTAAGGCTCCTCTATGCGAATGTGATATGTGACGGAAACGTCAGGACCAAATTTGTGATCTGCGATGAAAGACTCCAGAACAAATATGATATGCGATGTAAGGTTTCAGGAAAAAATGCGATATGCGATATTCCACTGTGAATGTGAAACACTTCAAATGAAACACAAGATTAAGATCAAGTCACGATTTCTCTAGATTTACTCTGCAACTTTGTCGAATTTCCAAGGTCCTGGGCATGAACTACAGATTTATTAATCAATTCTAAGGGATCTGATTTTTCTGTTGGCCTCCATATGGTTCCTCTTTAAGAGCTGTAATTATGTGAAATACTGCATAAACACAAAGAAAAACAAATAACAGAACCTAGAACCGTGTTGCTTCAATGGCGCGATCTTCATGAATTCAGGGAGAACAAAAAAACACAATTTAATGCAGACAATAATGATCTCTGCACACAATCTCTTCTGGAATAAAAAAATACTGAAAATAAACATAATTTTCTCCTTCTAGCCCTTAATGGCTCAATAATTACATTCCTCTTGCTCTCACTCTGCTCTCTCCTCTTTTACTCTCTAATAAAAACCAAAATGTGTTCTTTTCTTTTTATTGTTTTAATGCCGCTATCTTATTCCAATCTCTCAAACAACCTAATCCCTATTCTATAGGTCTGACACACACCTATCTAAAAAACCTAATATTTTTCTTTCTAATCTAGTACTCTATTAACTATTACAATAAATAATCATTTAAAATAAATTCAAGAGGTCCAACCCTATTTACTAAATGATTATTGACCAATCAGGTCAATAAAATTGATCTCATTTGATGCTCCTGCATCACTAATTAACCCTAACCACTTGTCCCAAATCATTAGAAAAATGATAGTTACTTCCCAAGGGTCCTAGACTACAAGGGTAGGATGTATGATGAGGTTTCCATGAGGGAAGGTGAACCACTCAAATTATGCACACAAGTTTGGGTATGTAATCCATAGGGGAAGGTGAACCACTCACCCTCTACTCATATAACTCTACAATGTACCCCGAGACCCCAAGAGCTCCCAAAATTCAATGTCCAACTCAATTGGGACCGTCATGGGAGGGTCTTTCCATGACCCTATGTTTACATTTGAAGTATAAGAACTTGGCCTTTCCTAAAGGATTTGTGAGGATGTTAGCAATTTGTCCGTCCGTCCTGATGTGTTGGAGCCTTATTTCTCCATGTTGTACCATATCTCGAATAAAATGATACCTAATATCAATATGCTTGGATCGTTAATGGAACATGATATTCTATGAAATTCGAATCCCACTATGATTATCAAAATAAATGATGATGGTATCCAACATTTGCTAAAATATCTCACTTAAGGGATTCCTCAACCAAATGGCTTCATAACAAGCCATACTAGTTGCAATATATTTAGCCTTAGTGGCACTTAGTGCAACATTTTTTTTCCCCAGATCATCCATGAGATGGAAGCAGATCCCAAAGAGAAACAACATCCATATGTGCTTTCTATATCCACCATACTTCCAGCCCAATTGGAATCAATATATCCATGTAATCTTAGATCCCTGGCAGTGTACCTCATTTCATGGTTGATAGTACAATGAAGATACCTTAGAAGATTCTTTGCAGCAACCCAATGTATATGATGAGGCTCAACCATAAATTGTATCAATTTATTAACAACAAATCATATTTTTGGTCGTGTGTTCACCAAGAACATCAACGCTCCCACAAGTTGTTTATATTTGGTAGGATTTGCCAAAACTAGACCAACAACACTCCTACATAGCGTTTTGAAATTTTTCATCGGTGTAGTCACAGACTTGTAGTCCACCATGCCACATATTTCTAACAAATTCAAAATATATTTTCCTTAAGAAAAGAAAATCTCATCTAGCTTTTGTCAGACCTCCAAGCCTAGGAAGTGATGCATCAATCCTAGGTCCTTCATCTCAAATTCAGAAGTCAAATCCCTCTTATATTGATAAATGAGAGGGTTTTCACTAGTCAGAAATAGATCATCAACATATAAGACAAAAATAATTGGCATGCTCTTTTCAACCTTGAAGTATAAGTTCAGACCAACATAACTCCATGTAAACCCCCACTTCATGAGATAGCTATCAATCCTCTCATACCATGCCCTAGGGGCCTGCCTTAACCCATAGAGGGATTTATTCTACCTACATACATGAGTTCTTCTTTACTTTTCGTCAAACCCCTAAGGTTGTTCTAAGTATACTTATTCCTTAAATGAGCCATGTAGGATTTTTGTATTGGCATCCATTTTGTTGGGTGTGCGTTATATTGTTTCCATGACAAGTCGCACGAGCAGGGGGGTTCATAAGGGAGGTGATAATCCCCCCTGTTCGTTATGTTGGGTGCATTAGGGGGTAATCGGGGGGGGGTAGCCCCCCTACTTGGGGTTCAGAGCATTTCCCTAGGAAATCTTTTTTTCCCTATATATATGTAGACTCGAGGATGGGATGTAGACAAAAGAATGGAATGTGGACCCAAGGACGGAAGGCAGACCTAAAGATGGTTGGTGGACCTATCCCTAGCTTTTTGAATGGGTTTTGCACATGGTTTTGGGCATGATGTTTTTCTGCCCATAAAACATATTTCATTAAAATTGGAAAAATGATATTACAAGGACATTACTAAAATCTAGTTATTTATTTATTTATTCTAGATCCACTATTTAATTCCAAATTTAATGAAATATGCTTTCCATGGTATTTTGTATATCCGGTGAATGAAACTATGGTTATGTTCTAATCCAGGGTTAATGGATTGGGGTTTATGAATGCTTCAATCAATCTATATATATATATTGTAACTTGAAAGGAAAATAATAAAAAATCAATCTTGTAGTCCTGGTTTTGGGATACAGGGGAAAGTATATGTGTATCTGTTTTATGTTATTGCCATTGTATATTCTTTGTTTTAAGAATTCGTTTCCAGGTAATTGTTGTACAGGGTTAAAACCTACATTTGGTATTAGAGTTGTTTCGACTTCAAAGGGGCACCTCTGCTGCTGAGCGGTTTTTCTCAGGTTTGTGCTATACCTTGTTCAATGGGAGATCTACTAGATCGATTCTTATGGTGAAAGAAGATGGAGAGCAGTGTAAAGATAGAGATTGAGAAATTTAATGGTAAAATTTTTGAGTTGTGGAAGTTCAATATGGAGGATCTGTTGGTGGATAAATATGAGTGGATTGCGGTAGATTTGGGTACTAAACCAATGGCAATGTCAGAACAAGACCGGGCAAAGTTGGATTAAAAGGAAAAGAGCACAATATGATTATGTATCTCAAATTTAGTATTGTTGAATGTATCTAGGGAAGCTATGATGAAGGATTTGTGGGTCAAGTTAGGGAATTTATACTAATCTAAGTCTCTGGCGAACAAATTGTTCTTGCGGAAAAAGTTGTATAAACTAAGGATGAAGGATGGAGCCACGGTGAGAAAGAATATAAATACCTTTAACACTGTGGTAAGCCAATTTTTATTTGTTGATAAAAAAAATTTATATGAAGATAAGTGCATTAATTTGTTGTGTTCTCTACCAGATTTGTGGGATAGTCTGTTCGTTGCAATAGGTAGCAATACAACTACCTTGAATTTTGATGAAATAGTCTCATCCTTGCTATCGGAGGAGATGAGATGGAAAAATATGGAGAGCCAAAATGGAGATGTTGTGTCTATATGTGGACGTTCCCATGATAGAAATAAAAATAAGTCCTTAAGTGGGAGATCTAAATCTAGAGGGATATCTAATCTCCATGAAAACCTGTAAAGGTATGTTAGAAATGTGAAAAGGACAGACACTACAAAAATGATTGTAGATCTAAAGATCTTAAGAAAGGAAAAGGATTTGATGATGCTCCATCTACAAAGTTGAAATAAACCTCAGATGAAGGTGGGGATGTGTACTTGGATTCTTCTTCAACTACACATGTAGATCATAAGGTATGGTTGATTGACTTAGGTGCATCCTTTCACCTCACTCGCCATAGTGATTGGTTTTGCGAGTATGAGAAATATGATGGTAGTGATGTATTTTTAGGGGATTGTAGGAAGGCAAGAATCATTTGACACAGGAAAGTCAAGCTGAAGTTGTAAGGTGAAAGGATTAGAACACTTCCTCGTCTTTTGCATATTCCTCCATTGGCTAGAAATCTAGTTTCTGTAAGAAAGATGGATGATGCAGGCATAAAAACAATGTTCGATAAAGATACCTATAAGATAGTTTAGGGAGCACTCGTATTGATGTGGGGTGTTCAGATTGGAACTCTCTACAAGCTTCAGGGGAGCACTATTATTTATGGGTGCAATAGTTCTGTGGTTCCTGAAATTGAAGTAGAAAAACTAGTGGTCTATGGAGAAAAGACCATGTTATGGAATCAAAGGCTTGGACATACTGGAGAGAAGGGCCTTCGAATACTGGATGGTAATGGTATGGTAGAAGGTATGTCTAATTTCTCTTTTTGTGAATATTTTTTATATGGGAAGTAGAATCAGGTGAGTTTCCCCTTTGGTGCTAAGAGGGTGAAAGCGACATTAGAGCTTGTGCATAGTGATGTGTTTGGACCTGTGTCGGTTCCATCTCTGGGTAATTTTTTGTACTATATCTCCTTTACAGATGAATTCTCAAGGAATACATGGATATATTTCCTCAGGAATAACTCTAAAGTATTTAACAGGTTTAAATAATTTAAGGCTCTGTTGGAAAATCAGACACAGAAGAATATCAAGGAGTTGAGGACAGATAATGGTGGAGAGTTATGCAAGAATGAATTTGATGGGTTCTATAAGAATTATGGTATAGCATCACAAAATACTATTCCATACACACCTCAACAAAATGGAGTTGCAAAAAGAATGAACAAAACGTTGATGGAAAATGAGAGAAGCATACTCAATCATGCCGGGTTAGGACAAGAATTTTGGGCAGAGGCAATGGAGACTGCATGTTACATGGTTAACAAATCACCTTAATCAACATTGGAGGATAAGACTGCATGAGGTGTGGATTGGTAAGAAACCCTCTCTTTCACATATGAGGGTATTTGGCTGTGATGCATATGTACATGTTATAGAGGAGAAAAGAACCAAGTTGGATAGTAAATCTGAAAGGTGCATCTTTATTGGGTATAAGGATGGTTTAAAATGTTATAAGATTTGGAACCCATAAACGAGGAAGGTTGTGTATAGTTGAGATGTGGTGTTTAGAGAGGTGAAAGATGCTATTAAACATGAAGTCCTACCAAAGTAATCTAAGAAGATAGAGTTTGAGCTAAAGTAGGACGAATCAGAATCTACAACACAACAAGAATTAGAAGAGGAAGAGCCACAAACTCTAGCTTTGAGAAGATAAATTAGAGAGAGAAGGCAACCAAAAAGGTATAGTACATATTTTTTTTGTTCAAAATTTTATTTATCTATTACTTATGATGATCCCATAACTTCCAGGGAGGCAGTACATTCAGAGGGTAGAAAACATTAGAAAGAAGCCATGGTTGATGAAATGACATCTTTGGACAAAAATGAGGCTTGGGATCAGGTGGAGTTGTCGACTGGAAGGAAACCTATTGGAAGCAAATGGGTGTTTAAGAAGAATATGGATGCATAAGGCAAGGTGGATAAATAAAAATCTCGATTGGTAGAAAAATGTTATACCCAGGTGTTGGGAATTGATTTTGGTGATATATTTTCTCCTGTTGCCAAGTTAGATTCTATTATATTACTTTTATTTGTTGCTACTCCTTTTGATTTTGAGGTAGAACAAATGGATGTGAAGACAACATTTCTTCATGAGGATTTGCGGTGAAGGGTAATAAAGAACTGGTGTGCAAGTTAAAAAAGTATTTGTATGGGTTAAAACAGTCACCAAGGATGAAGAATAAAAAATCTGATACATATATACGGGTTCTTGGTTTCACTAGAAGAAAAGTGAATCACTGTTTCTATTTTAAATTAATTGGTGATCATGTTATTTTTTTGGTCTTGTACGTGGATGATATGTTACTGATCAGAAATGAAAAAGAAATTATCTAGGATTTGAAGACCCAATTGTCCTCCAAATTTGACATGAAGGATCTTGGTGCTGCAAACTATATTTTGGGCATGGAAATTAAACAAGATCAGGCAAAGAGGAATCTCTGGTTAAACTAGAGGAACTATGTCAGGACAATACTGCAGAGGTTTAATATGAAAGATAGTAAACCGATGAAGGTTCCTATTTTTGTAAGTGCGAAGTTATTTGTTGAACAATGTAACAAGACACAAGAAGAGGAAGAGGACATGTCTCGTCTTCCATATGAAATTGTAGTCAATAGCCTAATGTATGCAATGGTCTATACTAGACCAAAAGTTGCACATGTACTGGGAGTATTGAGCATGTTTATATCAAAATTAGCGAAGGAGAATTGGACAAAAGTGAAGCGAGTTTTCAAATATTTATGTGGCACTAGTGATTACGGTCTATGCTACCAAGGAAGACCAGGATTGGATATATTTTTGGACATTCATGGCTTTGTTGATACAGTCTGACCTATAGATCTGGATCAGAGAAGATATACAAGTGGGTATGTGTTTAACCTATTTGGAGGAGTAATTAGTTGGATGAGAAAGACACAGTTTGTAGTGGAACTTTCAACTATAGAGGCAGAATATATGGAAGTCACTCATGCAAGAAAGAAAGCAGTTTGGTTGCAGAGATTGTGTTCAAGTATGGGATTAGTACAATGAGCTATAAGGATAGACCATGATAGCCAAAGTGTACGTTTATTGGCAAAAAACCCTGGTTATCTTTCAAAGACAAAGCATATTGATGTTTAGTATCACTTTGTGAGGGATATTATTAAGGACAAAAAGGTGTTGCTGGTAAAGGTGGACACTTTGAAGAATGTTGCAAATGCATTGACGAGTATTTGAGCACTAAGAAGTTTTCTTGGTATAGAGAAACAATGGGTGTTGTAGCGCTGGTCCAATGACTAAGCTCTCATGTGACCCATTGTGTGGAAAAGGAAACAACAAGTGGGAGAATGTTGGGTGTGTGTTATATTATTTCCATGACTAGTCACACATGTGAGGGGGTGAAAGCTACCCCTGTTCGTTGCGTCGGGCATAACGCCTCAGGATTTTTTTTTTTCCCTATATATATAAGGACACAAGGATGGGATGTGGACCCAAGGATGGGAGGTAGACCCAAATATGGTGGGTAGACCTACCCATGGTTTTGTGCATGGATTTTGCACATGGTTTTGGGCATGATGGTTTTCTGGCCATGGTATTTTGTACATCTGGTCAATGGAACTACAATTATGTTCTAATCCAGGGTTAATGGATTGGAGTTTATGAATGCTTCACAATTTATATATATGTACTATAACATTGAAAGGAAAATAATGAAAAATCAATATTGGAGTCCTAGTTTTGGGATCCAGGGGAAATCTTTGTGTATTTGTTTTATGTTCTTGCAATTGTATATTTTCTATTTTAATAATTTGTTTGCAGGTAATTGTTGTACATGGTTAAAACCTACACATTTGATGCAAACTCCATCCTTGATTCGCAACAAGAGTAACTATGGATCATATAGTGGTGTATCAGGAATCTGGAGCAAAAATTTCATCATAGACGATTCCTTCCTTTTGTGAGAAGTCATGAGCCATGAAGCTTGCCTTGTATTTCTGATCACTTACATCAACTCCATGTTTAATCTTGTAGATCCATTTCGAAGTGTCTACAAACTTGCCCTTGGGTCTAGGCACCACTTCTCAGACATTGTTCTTCATGATTGAATCATATTCCTCAACCATAACATGTTTCCATACTTGGTGCTTCATAAATTCTTTAAAATTGCAAGGTTCTGTTTGAATTATAGTACTCATGGTAGCTAAGTATCCTTTATACTTGGTACTTCCTTGATCCTTGCTTTCCTTGCTTCCCTTTTGCTTTCTTTTCCTTTGTTTATCTAAATCTAGAGTTCTCCAAGAAATCTCTAAGTGACTAAGAGTGTGAGAGAGAGAGAGAAAATAAAGAGAGAGCTCCAAACTTGAACTGACAAAATGTTAACACTAACCAAGCTTGCCAATTGATACTCAAAAGCCTTTTTATTAATGAGGCCTCTATTTTCTTCATTTTTCATTATTTTCCTTCAATTTCCTCCTCACATGCAAACCGTGACCCTTCACCTTACTTTTCCTAATTTCCTTTATTTTCATAAATAAATGTGCCAAAAATGCATTTTGCCTTTTAATGCCTTTGCAATAGCCTTTTCCAATTTTCCTTAGAAAAAAAACACATCCAATGATGCCCACTAGGATATATTTACCCAAACTTTAGCTTGGAATACATGTCCCTTTCCCATGGTCTTATTTTTCCTTTATTAACTTTTATTACATGAACCTTTCACCACGACTGTTAAAATACCATGCATGCTAAATCTAGCAAGGAAATCACACATGCAAATCAACACTGCAAATAATTTTGCTATAGCTTCTTGATCCCGCTCTTCCTTATTGTTCCTTCCTTTCTCTTGCCTTCTTTTCCTTTCTTGATTCAATTCCAAAGTGCTCCAAGAAAACTCTAAGTGTCCAAGAGAGAGAGAGAGAGAGAATAATGAGAGAGCTCCAAAATTGAACTTACAAAAAGTACCAACTGATCCTCGAAAGCATTTTTATTAATGAGGCCTCTATTTTCTTCATTTTCCATTATTTTTCTTCATTTTCCTCCTCACATGCAACCTGCGACCGTTTACCTTCCTTTTCTCATAATCTCCATTATTTTCATAACTAAATGTGCCAAAAATGTCATTTTTCCTTTCCAAAGCCTTTGTCAATGCCTTTGCCAATTTCCTTATCCATAATAAACCAATTAACACCCACACGATCATATCTTGCCCAACATTCATCTTGGAATAAGTGTCTCATCAACCGTGGTTATTATTTTTCCTCTATTAACTTTTATTACATGGAATTTCACCAAGGTTGTTACATAGAGAGATCAGATATGAGGAGTATGTATTGATGGCCAAAAGTGACCTCATAAACATTAGGGAGACCACCTGATGAGAGGCCCATATCAAACTCTTTTTCATTTAGGATGGTGGTTTTAACTGATTAAATGGGTCCAATTACCTTTATCCTAGAACTAGCCTAATCTAATGTTATTCTAATTTGAACTAATATATATGTACAAACCTAATTCTAACAATATCTTTTTCCTGCTAATATATCATATTATTTGCTGCCATTAATAGACAAAGGGAAATATTTTCCTTCTCGTAGCCTCTTGAAAAAAGAAACCTTCCCTATTGGCTGAAATAAGGGCTTAGCTAAGCCACATGGATTTTTCTCTTGCAAAAGGAGAATTCAAGAAATGAAATAAAATTTACCCTAAATGCAAATGCAGATGTAATCTATGATGCAAGTGATAGACATGAAATCTAATGTGTCCTTTGTCAATCCACAAAGGGATAAGCCTTAATCCTAATCAAGAGTACAACGTTAAAAATGAAAAGGACTTGGATTGAACTTAAGTTTAAGATACACTTGTGAATAATCAAATTAGTTCAAGGATTTACAAGTTGTTTAAACATATATACAATGAAATAATCTTAATAAATAGTTATCAAAATACTCCATGTATATACTTAAATCCAATCATTGAAAATAAATTTGATATTAGGTTTATATTGGACTAAAGAAATAGTTCATTTAATTCAATATAAAATGAAACAAGCTAAAATTATGATTAGCTAATAAATAGTTATTAGTAAGAACAAGCCAATCTCCTCGAATTCAATGTCAATCATAATTAAAATCTTGTTCAATGTTGTAAAAGAAATATTTAGACAAAACATCAATTAGCAAAAAATAAATGAAACCAACAACAATGCTAATACCAATTATTAATATATTGATTGAAATAGAATTAGAACCAAAACTGAATAATCATTAAATAAATAATAACTCTGTAAATCTAATACAATAATGCAAAAAAATTGTAACTTATTATTAGCTCCAAAGGCTTTGTTTTAGTATAGTCCTTTGAGTTTCAACCTCTTTCAAGAATGAGATTTACAAAAGTGAAAATTTCTCTCCTCTCAGTCAAAACTCATTCTACATAAAAAAAAGAAGCTCTCTATACAATAGTGCAATTGATAGTCTCTCTCTACATAATTTCCCCTATAGTTTCTACATCTAGAACCCCTTCAAATGCATATCCATACATCTTTTATAAACATATGAATTTGTTTTTACTTCCATGACCTTATCCCTCTCACATATTTGCAATTCAAACCATAAACTATTATTGAAAAATCAAATATAAATCTAAAAATAAATAAATTAAAAACTAAATATATTTAATAACTAGGTAAAAAGTTTTTCATAAAATATAATAATTAAAATTAATTTAATTCAATCCATTATATAAATTAAAAATATAAAAATAATACAATACTGATTAAAATATATTTCAAATCATATGCATGGCTAAAAGAAAAAACGAATTTAAAATAGTTTAAATTAAACCAAAAAGAATTAAAATATTATTTAAATAAATATCTTTTTTTTAATTATCCTCAACTACTCCCCCAAAACCACACTAAAATAATAACTTAAATGGTCATTTAACCAAAAACAATTAAAAACTAACGCCAAATAAATTAAAGATAAATAAAACCCCAAAAAATATCAATTAATCATTAAAAGCAACTTAAAAAACTAACAAAATATAAACTAAAGTTAAAATTACGTTGAAGTAATAAAAACTATAATTATAATAAATCAAAATAATAAGAAAATTGTAGTTTAATATATTACAACTGAATTAGAGTGCGGGTTGTGGGTCGGCCGTGGGAAACTTCTCTGAGAAACTATGCCTTCTAAAATTTCGAGTTAGGGTGTGGGAGAGGGAAAAAAAGAGGTCTTTACTGTCGAATATCTAGGCTCAAATTCATGTTCTTTGGGAACACCTTTCCACTAGGTCGCCACCATCTTACATCATGGACATGCTAAAACATTGTCGGCTCGGGAAAAAGATATTTTGTATATATAAGAATCCAGGTGGCGACTTAAGATTCGAGTGACTTGGATCCAGGAGGGAGATGGCAACACAATTTTTTTTCACAATTTCACTAACCAACAAGGAAAACGAAATGCCACATTTATTTTTCTTAACCCAAAGGTAACTTGTCCATCCACATTTTCGGAATTCCCACTGATATTCCTCTACAACATGAATTACAAAATTATATCTAAGGTGATAGAGGAGTGGATCAACTTATATTTATCTTGTCATATCTTTTTGGAAAAAATTGGTTTTCTACCTAATTGGTCCCTCCATGATGCGATTTATAGTGCTCAAGAATGCATCTACTCAATTCAGAGAAAAAAACTTAAATCTTTAGTGATGAAGATTGATTACAGTGGGCTTATGACTACATGGATTGGACATTTCTTTGTCTTGTATTACATAAGGTTGGGCTATCAATCAAGATTATCGAGCGGATCATGGCATGTGTATCAAATACTTGGTTGGAGGTGCTCATTAATGGTTTTCCTTCTGATTTCTTTAGGGAAGGTCAGGGATTACGTCAAGGCTATTCTCTATCGCCGTTATTGTTCATTCTTATCATGGATGGGATCAGTCAGAAGATCCATATGGCTAAATAAAGTGGCACTTTCAGTGACGTTCAGATATATCATGAGGTTTGAGTCACTCACTTATTTTTCATTGATGATATTTTGACTTTTGGCATGTTGTCATTGTCAAAATGGGAAACTCTATTTCATGTATTCTGACATTATGGTCTTGCATTTGGTTTGATTGCAAATGGAAAAATTATGTTCTATTTATTCATTTAGAGACACAAATGAGATTTGTATTATTGCTACTACATTTTGGGTCAACTCCAAACCCCTTCAGGGTGGTTTTACATACTTGGGCTACATATTGAGGCCTAATAACTATTGTTTCCAGGACTGGTCTTGGCTGCTCCGGAAATTTCACAACACGCTGACGAACGAGACTCGTCGAGCTCTATCTTTGGGTGGTCGCTTCACCTTGGTCCATTCTGTACTCCAATAGTTGGGCATCTATTGGATGCACTTATTTACTTTTCCTACCCGTGCTATGGATAAAATTCATTCAATAATGACTCACTTCTTATGGTCTGGTTCTGTGGGAGATGGTAAGTTTCACCTAGTTAAATGGGAAAACATAAGTAGGCCCCGCAACCCTTATGGGTGGGGTGCTCTTGTTGGGAACGAGATCCCCCAAGGACAGTGTTGGGGCTAAAAGCCCATGTTTTGGGTAAATTTTGTAATAAAGTTGTAAAGTCTCCACGTTTTGTGGTCGCGGAGCGCGAAGGTGTCATGTGTCATAAAGGGTTGTCCACCCTTAATTTGTAAAGTGTAAAGTTGGCTGAAAAGATCTACCCATGGTTCGTGGACCATGAAATTGTATAAAAAGAGTTAAGTAAGTAAACTCTAAGTAGTTTTGAGAAGTCATAAGTTTTTTGGTAGTAGAAGAGAAGGATTGGAGTCTTGGTAGAGAAGTCTAAGTTTCAGGGCATAGCGTAGGTAGAGGTTCTGCAGCTGAGTGCGCAAAGGCCTAGGGTGGAAGTCTGCAGCTGAGTGCGTAGGCCCCTGCAGTTGTGTGCATAAGGCAGATAGAGTTTGTAATCATATGAAGATATCAATAAAGAGAAACATTCTACAAATTCCGTGTCACGTTTCCTGTTAATGCATCTAGTTATATTGTGTTTTGGGTTTAACTTATAAGGTGTATGTAATGCACAAATATATGTGATTATATTGGGTAAATGAATGCAAGTAAGAATACCAGATTACGTGGCGCTAACCATGATTGTCTATGAGATAAGTAAAGCACTTAAGATAGCTCGGAAATCTGTTCAAGACATTGTCACAGCAGCACAAAAGTACCTAAACCGCAGGTTAGGGCTGCGCGAAGGTCAATCGTACTCCTTCACGAAGGTACTAAAGGTTGGAATAAAGGGCTAGACTGACAGAGCCCTAGAACTCAATGACCTGTGCAAAAGCAGGAACAAAGGGAATAAACCGACATCACAACCATCTCAGGGTGCAGAAATTTGGTTCCAACATCCCCCCATACTGCTTCGGGTGAGACTTCAGTCCGGGCCCCGCAGGCTGATTTTGAAAGGCCCAATACTGTAGGGATTTGTTTGGCTAACTAACGGTGAACCTGGGTCAGGCCCCACGAAGCCAACAAATGGTTCTGTTGTCGGGATCAGAATTTACATAAGAGACATGTGATGTCGTATCACTGGAATCCAACTAGAAAAGAGATCGAACACTGGTTGGATAAGAAGATCCACGAATTTGTGGCGCAGGAGAACATAAATCCGCGACTGACAAAGGAACAGTGGCTGCACTGGTACCTGTATACATAAATTCACAATATCTTTTTCTGTTCCTTTCTGGTTGAGATATATGAGTGGATCGTGAAGCTAGCAGATAGTCAAGGAAGGTGGATACTTGACGGTCCTATTGTCTGGACCCCGGAGTTAGTACAGAGACTGGAAGCGTCTGAGGATAAGATCACCCGCATTGTCGATCATTGACTCGATCACATCATAGGAGGATTTGTGATTAAATTCACGGTCGATACCTCAGTGAGCTACAACGAGGCGGAGCGACGCTTTTTCAAAGGTCAGTGAGGTAAGTACTTAAAGTCTTTGAATACCTGGATTAAGATGTTATTGTGTGGAAAATGGGTTATGCAGCTACCTTGATGTTCAGAGCTATGTGAAGTGGAAAGAATTATAGGAATGAAGGGAGAAAGGGTCATGAATATAGTCCATTGATTTCATCTCCACTAGGTAACAAAGAGGGAGTAGCGCATGATTCTCTGTGAAGTGAAATTCAGTTGATAAAAAAGGGATTCCCACGATTTCCACCTCCACCCACACCACCTCCAACTTCACCACCATCACCTGCGACTTCATCCATACCACCACCACCTCCACCACAGTTTAGCATGGCAAATTCAGTGAAGCTACCTTTGTTTAAAGGCTTGGGAAATGAGGACCTAGACCAGTTATGGTTCATCATGAAAGATGTGTGGGAAGCTTAGGGTGTTACAAATGATCACATGAAGAAGGAAACACTGGTTAGTGCTCTGCAGGATTGCATGCTAACCTGGTACATTAAGTACTCTAATGATAACCCAAAAGCTAGAGTGGCAGACATCCATATCGCGCTGAATAAAGAATTCAGTAGGCCTAAATCTGAGGCACAGTCGATTGTGGGGTTCAAGGAAATCACGATGAAACCAGGCGAGACACCTTGGGAATTGGATCAGAGGTTGAAATGTAAAATCCGTGAAGCCAATATGAACTTAACAGATGGAAAACACCATGAGTGGTTCATGGCTTCGCCCCTGCCACACCTAAGGGTTGCGCTGTCATAACAGAAGATTATGACTTAGGCAAAGGCCTTGGAGATGGTAATGAGACTGCATGAAACACGAATGAAATATATGAATTTGGGGGTTCAACGGATCCATGCGCAGTTGCAAAATATTTGCCTTGAAATGCAATGTTTGAAGCAAGATAGAACAGTTCAACCGGAGGTGCGCGAAGAAGTTTGGTGCCTGAAATGTAAAGGTCAGGGGCATGACAAATACCATTGCCTGGTCTTTGCGAACTATATTGCAGGAGTAGGACTGATGCCTTTGAGGTTGGAAGCCCAAGCAGGACCAAGCGTGGGGCCTGCGTTGTGGTGCGCTATATGTCAGGTA
>APFE030755950.1:0-11697 GCA_000404065.3 Pinus taeda
GAAAGAAAATGAAATGCTCCGAGCGCAGAGTAAAGAGACTCAAAAGAAGAATGAAAAGTTAAGGGAGCGAGTCAATGAACTAGAGGCTAAGCAAACAGATATTTGTAAGTGGGCCACTAAGTGGTACGATCAGAAGAAGACCCTCAAAGAAAAATACAAAAGATTAAAGCAGGAGCTCCATGGTGAGAAAGATGCCCAGGTGAAAAAGAATGTGGAAACATTGCTAAAGGCAGTAGAGGTACAGGCAGGGACAGAGTTCAAAGGAAGCACTTTGGGTTTAGCATGAGGACATGCTAATTCATTAAGTCGGGGAGAGATGTTGGTACCATTCCATGACCTCCTTTTTCCTCCCAAAACATGTCATTTTCCTACCTCTTTTCATCATATATCTCTCAGATCCCTTGAAAATTGATTAGTTAATAGTCTTATAGTTATTAAATTGCATTGAAATTGATTTAGGAGTTTTATGTTAACGAATTAGGAATTTTGGCAAAATGGCTACAGGAAGTTCCAACATCCTGTAATTGGTTTATTGTTTGACATGTGGCATGACAGCTAGGCTAGAGCGAAGGGTAGGGATGAAAAGCAGAATGTCCAAGCATGGGCGAACACCTATCCCACAGCAGAATCGACCCTCCTACATGCGCGGTCAACGAAGGTCAAACTATGGCATGTTGGCGACAAAGGCAACAACAACACGCATTCTAAATTGATTTAGTTCTGTTTCCTTTTTGAAATCAGTTTAGGATAGAAACATTTTCAAAAATCGCGATATGGTAAAAGCGGCAATAGCCTGCTCATGAATGTACATTCGTTTTTGAGGGTTGTAGAACCATATGTAAAAGACAGTTCTGGATAGTCAGTTAGTTTTATCATTATCATTGTTTCGAAAACAGAGTTTTGAATTTTAATATCAAAGACTTGAATTACAGTCACAATTTTGTTGCATTGATTTGGTAATCATTGGATCACAGTCCAATATACCTCTGGAACGCGGACGGGCCCTGCGTAACGTGGTATACTGTTGTTTTCTTTCATTTACAGCTTAGGGTATTAAATATACGCAGTGATTAGAATTGATTTATGTTTATGATATGTGTATGATTTATGTTTATGAATGCACTTGAATAGATCATCACTGAGATCGTGAATCATATCCTGTAAGGGATTCGATCCCTTGTTATCTTGTAGAGCAATGTCATGAACTCTTATGCTTACGATTTCCATATATTTTTATCTTGTGTGACTGTTAATGAATGTTGAGTATTTGCTGAACAGGGGTTTTATGCATGATGTCTCTGTAAGGGGATTAAAATCTTGGTTTAAAGTGATACACAGCGTTTTGGTTTGATAAATGAATTGAATCTTGGTTTATAGTGATACATAGCGTTTTAGTTTGATAATGAATTGAATGACAGCGTTGTAACTAGGTAGATTAGACTTAGATAACGATCCTTTATGTCTATATACTTTAGACGCATGCCTCTAAGTCTACGCACCCTGGTCGATAAATATAGCCTAGTCTAGCACCCTAGATAGGACACTACAGGGAGATCCCTTGAATGTTGGTGGGTCCAGCACCGTGAACAAAAATATATAAGGGTGACGAGCCCACATTACCACTTCATTTGTACTTACTGACGTGGACTCTAAAGCAAAGCCCACAAGTTGTTTCAATTGTAGTGGTCAGCCATAGCACCTGAGTAACATGTGAGGAGAGACAGGTAAGAGGTTGTTGACGATGTTGGACCCGCCAACATGTCAAGGAGATCTCCCCTGTAAGAAGTCCCAATTAGACCTCAAACCATTTGGTGTAAGAGTCCCAACAGTGGGTCGTAAAGTAATGCCTTGACCACAATGTCGCACAGAGGAAAGTAAGATAACTCTGTCAGTAGAAAGGGTGTAACTAATGCAGTGAGTCAAGGAAGATGTATGAGAGGTTGTAACACTTCGAAGTGAGAAGAAGGTGAAGGTGAGTTCCAGGTTGAAAGGGATCAGTCCCAACTCGGCTAGGAACACACAACACAAAAGGACATGCACAGCTTCTGGCCGAGCAGTCCACTCGGATGCAGAAGTCACATCATACAAGGAAATATAACACATACAACACTCACGGATCAGTCTAAGATGAGTGCGATGGTTGTTACAATGAGTTTCATGTGAATGGTCTGTCTGATATCCGGCAGAGCAGTCGACAAGGACGGTGACAACATTAACAACATATGCAACACATTAACAACAAGATTCATATAATTGCATACAAATCAGTTCATACACAAGTACATAAGTTAAACAACATATATCATTAAGGCAACCGGAACAATCCAACTACAATAACAACATATGCATGAAAATATGTTGGCTATTATTATATAAAGAAGTGTAAGTCACAATCATACAATACACCATGTAAACTTGCTAGCTCCAATAGTAGAACACTATAGCCACATCCGCCTGCTCCTCCAAAAAGATGAACTAGCTTTGTGCAGTGGAGAAGCCAAGGCGCGTTATAATACTGTCCAAGATTTATCCAAGATAGTCTTAGTAGAAGCTTGGCTGACAAAAAGCCTGTACAATGAGTTATGAGAGACTATTTATAGCAAAGGGTGGGATGACCATTGACATTCCCTTTTGTGACAATTCAACTACCCTCATGACTCTTCACCTACTCTATGACTGTTACATCCAACCATTGACACTTGGCTTACACTTGACATGACTCAACATTACAATGCACATGTACTCATGTGAGACAACATGGCTTGAGCAAGCCTTGCAAGACATCACTGACACTCAGTCCGCTGTGATGAGACCAACTCTTTGACATGCTTGTGATGGTGAAGGTGGTGAGTTGATGCCAAGCTTGGTCGTCCGTGATGGTGTGCGTGCACCTCATGGTGACATCTTTCTGAAGTGAACTCTTGCCTCCGTTGCAACTGGTGCATTGGTTCGGCCCCTTCATCCAACTCGTGTGCTAACATGTGCATGGTCTTCTTGGTACGGTTGAACGGCAACACACTGATGCATAGTGTCTGTGTTGATCTTCAAGTGTGTGATGGTGGTCATGCGCATCATCTTCAAGTGTGTGATGGTGGTCATGCGCATCAACTTGCCAAAGTTCATGTTCAACTCCAGATGGACTTGCTTCTTGTCTTCACCTGGGTGAGTGTGTTGAATGGGTTGGATTGCATGTCTGCGCACAATAACATGCATGTTATTGAATCCCTTGCATGTGATCACCAACACTTCCCACCATGTTTTCTCCGTGTTAGCTGCTAGGATGGATCTTTAACTTGTACGGACACAATTTCATCCGTGAGTGCACGATGCGCCCAGTGTTGTTCCTGATCTTGCTACAACTTATTCGTCTATCCATGTAGCTTCATGTTCTTCCTTGAGTTGCTACTTCAGTACATGCAACTCCTTCCTTGTTCCATTCTCTATCTTCACATGATCTTCATGTCTCGTCGTCACCTCATAGCCGAAGTCTCCAAAGTTGCTTTCATCATTAACGGATTTGCTTGAGCTTGCAACCTTGTTCCACGTCTGTGTTGTCAACAACCATCCTCTTACATTCGTTGCATTTGGTATGATGTCTTTAGTTGTTGTTCATGATGTTGCTTGTTGTGATGTTGTTGTTGTCATATCTTGATGTCCTTGTCTACGAACAACTTGATGTCTTTGTGGGTAGGCATGTCCATAGACACTTGATTAACTGCATCCCCAAGCGTGCTCTGAACGGTGTCTTCATCTCTGTTCTCCTAAAAACCATTGAACCTGTACTACTGAGAGGCAGATGAACACCTGTGATACCTAGAGACATGGCAACACTCATGGAAAGCAATCTGTTAATCAAAAACAAAAATGAAGATGAGAACTGACTCATAACATACCTCGGTGCATTATCATGAAGGTTGCGCAATTTTGACCAGGAGGTCGGGAGACCAATTGCTAAGACTACACAAGGCACAGTCTAGGCTACTAGGAGATTGATTGACTGTTGGAACTGCGCAATGCACAGTCCAGTCTCGCTGCTGACTATTGGATTGCATAATGCGCAATTCCAATTGGGAAGGACTATTGGCCTAGGGATAGATTTGCGCAATTTCTTGGGCCAAGTAGCCACTGTCCTCCAGAAATGCGCAAAACAGTGCTGGAGGCCAATGTTGGGCAGGAATGCGCAAATCTAGAGAGGGAGGTGTGTTAATCTAGGTTTTCATTGATGTCAATATGGCAGTGTTTGTGATGGAAAATTCTTGTGACGTGTGGTTTCCCATTGATGCCCATTGATCATAATACTGCTCATGGAGGATCCAAGGATTGAATATAGACATAATAGAAACAGTGGAACCGAGGAGGAAAGATATCAGAAGCCATCAGAAGAGAAAGAGAAAGAGTAAAGAGGAGAAGCCATGAAGCCAAAGAATAGGAGGAAGAGTTCATCAGAAGCCATCAGAAGAGAAAGAGAAAGAGTAAAGAGGAGAAGCCATGAAGCCAAAGAATAGGAGGAAGAGTTCATCAGAAGCCATCAAGGAAGCGAGTTATCGCATATGCCCAAGGGTAAGTGTTATCGGAAGAACAAAGAGCAACATCGGTATCAAAGGAGTAAAGAAGAAAACATCGGAGGAGCCATATCGGAAGTATCGCATGTAATATATGTCCAAGAAGAACCGATAGGAAGAAAATAGTGGAGGAGCCTAAGCAGAGTTATTGGAGGTCACAGGAAGATAAGCCACATGAGCAACAGCTATCGGAAGAGCGGAAGAGTGAAGAGAAACCACAGAAGCAAGAACCCAAGAATAAAATCATGTAATAACACTGCATCAAATAATTTATATCGGAGGAACTTTATCGGCGATTCCATTATATTAAGTTATGTAACATTGCTCAAAACCCCCGATTGCGATATGCATTGTGGAGCCGATCGCTCAATAAAACACACCTCAATACAATATCGCATCCGTTGCATCGCAAGTATTGAAGCCTTGTTACACTGAAATCCCGAATTCCGATATAAGTTACGGACCCAATGGTCCTATTACAACATGTCCTAAAGAAATATCGCATCCACCATACTGCAAGTTTTTAAAGCCTTGTCACGTTGAAATCTTTGATTACGATTTGCGGACCCAATTGCTCCATTATAACACGCCCTATTGTAATATCACATCTGCTGTATCAGAACCTTCACATTGTAAGTCTTAAAGTAATGTCACACTAAAACTGCGATTGTGATAAGACTTGTGGACCTGACAGACCACTGATTGCGATGGAGCTATGGACCCGATGGATTCATTAAAATTTGTTCATTGAATATCGCATCTGCTCCATCGGAAGATAGAGCATGTGCACACTTGTAAAACCTCTGATTTTTATGAAGTTGCGATTGCAGAATTAAAGGAATGACTCTGATTCTCATGAAATTGTGATTGCAAGATTAAAGGTGATGATGTGGCATGTGGGACCTCCATGTGGGTATAGCAGCTCTTATATGGTTTCTATGAATAATCAAGTCTATGGATAAAAGACTCTCTCCGATATATTTTTAATATACAAGTCAGCCTCTCTCCAAATGAACATTTCTTTTGAGTATTGGTGAACATCGTATAAAAACGAGTTAAAATGCTTCAGTTCTAAGCAACAGATCTCGGGCATCTATCACAGAGAATAAGGACAATTCACAACTCGTGAATGTGAATTAGCATAAGAAAGGAAGCCAAAGGTCGATTGAACGAAAGTGGAAGCTGAAGGTCAAGCGAGCGAAGAAGGAAGCCAAAAGGTCCAGCGGAAGAAGAAGGAAGCCGAAGGTCGAACATTTTGTTGACCGGGTTATGTATTGAAAATCTCGGACCTGTGTTTGATAGTAATTCAGATAACAGTTCAAAAGGATGCTCTGCGGATCTACGAATATTATCTGAGTATGAACAGGGTTGTTTTTAATTGAACACACAATATGAAACTGCGATAGTCACTCCTCTTTAGAATTCATTTTTGAAGCAGTTACTCCTAAAGCCTCACTCCCTAAGCAGTTACTGTGACAGTTAGAACAAAGGGTTGAAACAAAGAGTTGTCTTTGTGCAGAGCTTAGTGCAGTTCATTGTACAGACATTGAAGTTGTGTGGAGACTATTGAAGACCATGAAGTATTAGTCATCATAATGTGACTTGGAGATTTTTCTTGGGTATAATGAAGAGCAATGGTGATACCTTCTAAGAGACAAGGTTGTCATTAATGATGTAGCATGGAGACTACAGTGAAGTTGTAGATTAACAGAACTCAATGAAGAAGATTTTGGGAGCAGAGAATTACTACCAAACATATCTAGACAATATATAGCAAAGGGTTGGAGCCCTTGGGGTTGGTGCCTCAGAATTGGAAGGATTGGTGTCCTTGGAGTTGGTGCTCCTATCCAAGGTTGGTGTCTTGACAAGATAAGGTCGGAGCCCTTAGGGTTGGTGCCTCAGAATTGGAAGGATTGGTGTCCTTGGAGTTGGTGCTCCTAAACACAAGGTTGATGCCTTGAGAAGATAGGGTTTGTGCCCTAGAGGTTGGAGCCTCACAAAAGACCAAGTTGGTGCTTGGCAACAGGTTGGAGCCTTATATATATTGTACCTAATTTATTGTAAGATTATATTAATAAAAACATGTATTCCTATTGTTCATTTTGTGTTCTAAATATAAATGATTTAACTGGTAAAAATAACAATTGAAAAGGAATACTGATTCACCCCCCTACTCAGTATTTCCCACAATTGGTATTAGAGCCAGTACCTTCACTCAAAGCCTAATAGCTTGGAGGTTGATCATTAGAACACAAATGGCGAAGCTAAGGAAGAAAGTCGTCAATCCTCCTAAAGATGTGTCTCCCTCTACCACTTAAATAGAAGTCAATCAATTTATGAAGGCTCCATGGTTCAATGGAAACTTTGATATATGGGAAGCAAGAATGAGGAATTTCTTAAAGACTCAAGGCATTGAAATCTGGAAATCAGTGATTGTTGATAGCATGATGGATGGAGAATCGAAGGAGTAAAATGCAAAAGCAATGAAGGCAATCTTGAATGCGTTACCAAATAATATAAAGAACAATTTAGGAAAATGTTCGTCAGTGAAGGGTATATGGGACAAACTTCATGACCTTCACTCAAAAGGAGCATTGACCATGACCACTAGTCAAGAAGATGATGGAAACCAAGAAGGAAATCCAAAACCCAGAAGCTGAAAATGAGAATGATGACATCAAGGCTAAAGAAGACCTAGAAGATGAAGAGAATGAAAAAGATTTTGAAGAAGATCTTCTCACTAAACTTAAGGTTGCCATGGAAGAGATTATAAATTTGAAAAAGGAAAACAAGGAACTTAATAAGAAAGCACTAGCTGGTGACCAAGACCAAACAAGGAAGAAAGTTGACCTTGTCAAGCTTCAAGTACAAGAAAGGGATGAAGAGCTTGCCAAGCTTAAGAAGGAATTTCATCAAAGAAAAAGAAAGCATCATGAAGAAGTCATATCTATGAAAAATCAATTAGATAAAGCAAAGAAACAGGAAGATAACTCGTCAAGCCACCTTGAACCAAGGCACCATATCTTGAACAAACTTGAAGCAGAGATTGGTTAATACAAGGAACAGGTCTCCTCCCTTAGATCACAACTAGAAGAAGAAAGGAAGCAAGCACAGGGAGTTGAGAAGACAATGGAAGCATTGGCAATCATAGAACGACAGGTTGATGAAGCAGAAAAGGAGAGAAACACCATGATATGTAAACTAGATGCAAAGGATGGAGAAATCCTCAAATTAAAATCTGACATCAACCTTCTCAAGGCCGAAACATGTAAAGCTACAAGGATCAAGGAAGAAATGGAGAGCAGTCTAGCAAAGGCAAATGAAGAAATCTTCAAAATGAAGTCAGATATCATCTCCCTTAAATTAGAAGAAAATGAAGCAATATGTATTAAGGAAGAGATTGAGAAACAACTTGCTAAGAAGAATAATGATTGTGAACGATTGGAAGAAGAGATTGTCTCCCTCAGGAAAAAGGTTGAAGGGGTGGACAAAATCTTGAAGAGCTCTCAAGCCTTGGATGACATGCTCAGCCATCAAAGATCTCCATTTGATAAATTAGGTCTTGGCTATGAAGGTGAATCCTCAAGCAAGGGTGACAATACCTCAAACAAAAAGGATGTGAGGAATCCAGAAAGAAATGTTGATGCTCCCAGTTCCAACAAAGGCAAGGATAAGATTCAAGGCAACAATGAAGGAAATCATATTCCAAGAAGAAATGTAAATGATGTCAGGGACGCAAGAAGCAATGGTTATAATCAAAGGATCTCAAAGGCAGAAAGGCTTCAGAAGTACCTCAAGGAAACCTTCTTCTCCCAGGTACCAAAGTATATTTCTTGGTTTTTGTTATTCTTGTATAAACTTTGGACACATGGAAAGAGATTGTAGGGCATACCACAAAGATAGACACTATGGTCCTCGTCAATCTCCGAGAAGAAATTTCGCAAGAAGAAGTCATGAATTCTTATTCATGAACAACATAGAATGCTTCAAGTGTCATAAAATTGGTCATATGGCACTTAATTGTAACTTGATTTGGGCACCTTCTCAAGCTAGAACTATGCCAGATAAGAAAGTTACACAAGTATGGAGAAGGAAGCAAATACAATCCGAAAGTCCCTTTAAATCTCCAGCCGACAACACGTGTTATTGACCTAATCTTTGACAATCTAAGCATTTGATGGGAAGACTCAACCAAAAGAGATGATGCATATAGTTAGGGGGAGCCTGTGATTCTTGATCATTATTGCAAAAGCCATTCGTGAAGGGTTCCTTATGAAATCCTTGATAAGCTATATTAACAATCATTCTTTGATAAAGATCATTTCTCAGGAGCACTACATTGAAGAACATGATCTTGTAACCATTCTTTGCACTGTTATTGAAGATGTTTTCCACTTGATCACTAAGGATAAATTGGAGCAGCAGAGAAGGCCATCCAATGCTAGAGAAATAGGGAAAATAACTATGTTGTTGGTATTACAAAAGTTGAATGTCTCGACTCAGGGATACGATGTGAGAACAGGTAAATCAAGGACAGTAATAGAGGCAACCTTCAAACAAACAGACACATTTGAGAATGGAGCTTGAAGCAAGAGCAGTTGGAAGAATCTAGCATAATTGAAGCATTGCAAAAAGTTGTCAACTAGTAGAAAGAATTTAAAATACAATCAAGGATTAGATATTAAAAAAAAAGGGGGGAGAATGTTGTGATGTCGAATATAGCTCAGCAAGTTAAGGAGAAGCACAGAGATACCAAGGAATCCTGATTTGAAGAAAGATAGCGAGAATGACAATTTTAGTGGCATTTTTCTCTTGATTCAGACTGTGAAGGCCTCTTAATTCTGATTGTGGAGACAACAGAATACAGTGTAGAAGCATAAAAAAACTTGACTTAAACATTTGGTGTATGACTATTTGGAGTTTGTTTTGAAGCATTGAAGTGGAGCATATTTAAGCATTGTTGAAAGCATTATGAAGAAGTTATGAGAAATGAAAAGGGGATAATGTGCTAGTTGATGATGAGGCAGCAATCCTTCTATCTTGAGTAAAAATAAGAGCACCATGACGGGGGGAGTAACATACCCATAAAATTATTATATTCATAAAGAACAGAAGCAGTTTGACAGGGGGAGTCCTTGTGCACTCCTTTGCCATTAATGTCAAAGGGGGAGAGAAAAACAATATTGCCATCAATGACAAAGGGGGAGATTGTTAATCTAGGTTGTCATTGATGTTAATATGGCAGTGTTTGTGATGGAAAATTCTTGTGACATGTGATTTCCCATTGATGCCCATTGATCATAATACTGCTCATGGAGGATCCAAGGATTGAATACAAACATAATAGAAACAATGGAACCAAGGAGGAAAGATGTCGGAAGCCATTAGAAGAGAAAGAGAAAGAGTAAAGAGGAGAAGCCATGAAGTTAAAGAATAAGAGGAAGATTTCATCAAAAGCCATCAAGGAAGCAAGTTATTGCATATGCCCAACGGTAAGTGTTATCGGAAGAACAAAGAGCAACAACGATATCAGAGGAGTAAAGAAGAAAACATCAGAGGAGCCATATCGAAAATATCGCATGTAATATGTTAGAGTCCCACCCTAACCCCCTTATTTATGTAATGGGATCACGTCATAGTCAAGAGTCAATAAAGCCCATATTAATAATTGTAAGTGGTTAATCCGCAATTAATAACGGAACCACAGTTAGTTGCAAATGGGTCGTAGTATTAGATAGATGGTATTATTAATACCACGGTATTGGCCCGTGGTATTGCATGTATGAGTCATATATAAAGGATAGAGACTCCCTGCAAGGGGCATCGTGTCTTCTTTTGTAATCGAGCTCTGCTCTATTGGAGGTTGCCCCCTCGAAGAGGCAAGTGAACATTACTCTCTGAATAATAAAATCATTGCTATTCTGTGTTCTGGGTATCTTTTCTTCGCATACATTTCTGCATATTCTGTATTTGGGTATCATTTGCAGGTTAAGAGCATAACAAGTGGTATCAGAGCACTTTCCAGGGCCGGTGAGATTCTCCATTTCTTAACAAAAAAAAAAAATTAGAGACGTGTTCTGGCGTCTTTTAAACCACGGGATCTGTCGTTGAGCACATAAACCTGCGGATTTGTGGAGGCATGCACGCAGGAAATACAAGAGGTGGTCACGTCTGTTGGACTCCCTTGTAACCCCTGTGGGTACCCCTTCGAGTAGTAGCGCATTAGACAGAACTGCGCACAGACTGTCTTCCATGTACCCTCTGGGTATATCGGAAGTCCCCTAGGCTCCCTTGAAACCTCGCCATAGATAAACCGTCGGTTGTCTCGCGGCTATAGTACACCGAGAACAGCACTCGGAGAGATTACTCACCCGTACGATAGGGTAGTCGGGTTGTACAGCTAAGGGTACGGTCGATCCTCCTTAGTTAGAGCCTTGAAACATTGGGCCGAGTACTACTGCCAGACCATTATGTATATTGCGATCTGTAGCACCTGACACTCCTCAAGGCCATATTTCCCTTTTCTATCAGGGGATCACACATCATCTCTTCCAGATCCGCTTGTGCAAAAGGGTGCAGCAGCAGCAGACATCAGTCCCAATCAGCCATTCCGATCTATTAGATCCATCTGATCCGCAGAAACAGTCGGTTCCGCCGCCCAGAGCTATCAGATCCGCCATTCAGATCTCTCAGATCCACTAGATCAGAGTTGTTGTGAAGGGTTCCTATACCGGGGTATACTTTTCGCAGGACTTTTGGCCGTATTAACATTTTGAGGATTTGGCCACTGCAGTATTGATATAACCCATCACAATCAGAACGACGAGCTGAGCACGGTGGTACCATTCACTTCTTAGTGAAAAAAAAATTTAGGCGGTCCCAATTTTCAAAAAATCTAGTTGGTGTATGGTAGAAACTAGAGCTCAAGTGATGGCCAATGAAAGGATGGACAAACTTGAAGAATCAGTGCAAAACCTCCACATTCAGCTTACCTGACTATGTAGCATGGTCGAGAAAATAGTCCCGAAGGGCAAGGAGAAAGCCCAGGAGGAGGCGCATAATGGCCATGAACACAATGAGGGTGAGTCTAGCCACTCTCCTCACGTCTGGCACACCCACCCACAACCCAGTCAGC
>APFE030755953.1:8552-23470 GCA_000404065.3 Pinus taeda
TGACTGATACATAGTTGTTGTTAGTAGATTTTACGCTCTTGTTTGCTCTCTTTTGCTTGTGCAGGTGTTCGTCCGCAAGGATAGCGGAGAATTGTGATCGGCTGGAGTGAAGGAGCGAGAGGATCATCTCTTCGACAAACATAGCATTGGAATCCAAGTAGGTTTCTTTTACCCACTTGTTAATTACAACTAGGAACCTGCGGTGTAGCATTGTTTAATTGTTGCTAGACCCCTGTTGGGCTAGTAGGGATCGCCTCTATCCGTAGAGGGGATTTACCTTCTCCAACAGGCTTCTTCTCCCAAGGCAGCATGCAAAGGCATCCCTTGTTTCAGGGATATTTTTCTAGTAGTTGGAGGTTAAATGCAAGGATCATTTCAGAAACCTCCCACCAAGTGTCGCTTTCCCTGGATTTGTGGCATGCGCGTCACAACCTTGATGTTATCGACACTCATCAACGAAATGCTACAGAGCTCATTCCTAAAATCAACCTTGTATCTCTAACATGCCACACCACATCTAGGAGCTGTCAGCACATTTGACTCAGTGGTTTTGGGTTAAGCTCACTTCCCATGCCTTGTGTTGCATTTCTATCACTTTTTGTGTTTTCGCTTGAGTACTGTTTTCTTGATTTCAATGAGTGCTTGTTGTCATTTACATGTATATTAGCTTGTCCTAGCACTATTTCAGTTTTCATTGCTATCTCACTACTGTAGCATGCATGAAACTTTTTTTCACGAATGGTCGCCGATTCGGCAACTCGCATCACCCACATGCATGTTGTTTTGTTTTCTGAATCGACCATTCACCATGCATGATCATTCACTCATGCTTAAACTCAGTATCACCATGCATTCACATTCACATTCACTTTCAGTTGCCCGTCAGCGAGTTTGGATAGCATTGGTCTGGACTCTGCCTCACCAAGACAACATTGCACAATCCTGAGAGAGAAGGCTTTGCCTTCCTCTCAGGAAATGTTCATTTATGCCCTGTCATTGTTCCCCAGAACTGTTTTGCGCATTTATGAGGGACAATGGCTACTGGCCTAGAAAATTGCATAATGCAGTCACTAAACCTGCAGCCATTGCTAGCTGAGATTGTGCATTCTGCAATTTTAGTAGTCAGTAGCCAGACTGGACTTCACATTGCGCAGTTCCAACAATTAGTTAGTCTCCTAGCATGCCAGACTGTGCCTTGCATAGTCTTGGCAGTCAGTCTCCTAACCTCCCAACCAAAATTGCACAACCTTCATGATTAGTCACACAGGGATGTTGCAAGTCATTTCTCAAGTTCATTTTGGTTTTCGACTGACAGATTTCTTGCCTTGAGTTTTTCCATGTCTCCAGATATTGCAGGTGTTCATCTGCCTCTTAGCAATGTATGCGCAATGGTTTCCAAGGGGGCAGAGTCGAAGATACCACTCAGAGCACACCTGGAGATGTAGTCAATCAAATGTCTATGAGCTTGCCTACTCACGAAGACATCAAGTTGTTTGTAGAAAAGAACATCAGGATATCATAGTGAGATGCATCATGAACTGCAGCTGAAGGCAACATACTGAATGTAGCTAGTGTAGTGAAAGCAGTGAATGCAATGAATGTAGGAAATGCAGTGAACATAGTGAATGAAATGAATGCAAGGGGAAGGTTGTTGAAAACATAGAGGCAGGACAAAGTTGCAAGATCAAGCAGATCCATTGATGATGAAAGCAATTTGGGAGACTCAGGCTATGAGGTGACGGTGTGACATGAAGATCACGCGAAGACACAAAATGGAACAAAGAAGGAGTTGTATGTGATGAAGCAACAACTCAAGAAAGAACATGAAGCTGCACAGAGAGACGAATGAGTTGTAGCAGGAATAGGAACAACACTGGGCACAACATGAACTCACGGATGAAACTGTGCCCGTACAAGTTAAAGATCCACCCCTGCAATTGGCACAGAGTAGACATGGTGAGTAATGTTGTTGTTCGTATGCAAGAAATTTAGAAACATGCATGTCATTGTGCGCATGCATGCAATCCAACCTATTAAACACACTTACCAAGGCGAAGACAAGAAGCAAGTCCAACTGGAGCTGAACATGTATCTTGACAAGTTGATGTGCATGACCACTAGCACACACTTAAAGATCAACATGGACACTATGCATTAGCGTGTGTCAGTTTAGTCGCACCGAAGAAGGCTGTGCGCATGTTAGCAGACGAGTTGGATGAAGGAACCAAACCAATGCACTGGATACAACAGAGGTAAGAGTTCGCTTCAGCAAGATGTCACCATGAGGTGCATGAACACCATCACGGACGATCAAGCTTGGCATTAGTTCACCACCTCCACCATCACAAGCATGTCAAACAGTTGGTCTCATCACAATGGACCGAGTGTCAGGGATGTCTTGCATGGATTGCTCAAGCCATTTTGTCTCACATGGGAACATGTGCATTGTAATGTTAAGTCATGTCAAGTGTAAGTCAAGTGTTAATAGTCGGATGTAACAGTCATAAAGTCGGTGAAGAGTCATGACGCTAGTTGAACAGTCACAAAGAGGAATGTCAAGGGTCACCCCACCCTTTTCTATAAATATTCCCTCATAACTCATTGTAAGGGCTTTTGGTCAACCAAGCTTCTATTAAGAGTGTCTTGAATAAAGCTTGGATAGTATTGTAATGCGCCTTGGCTTCTCCACTGCATGGAGTTAGTACATCTCTTTGGAGGAGCAGGTGGATGTGGCTGTAATGCTTCACTATTAGGGCTACCAAGTTTACATGGATGTATTGTATGATTGGGACTTACACTTCTTTATATAATAAGAGCTAGCATATTTTCATGCATATGTTGTTATTGTAGTTGGGCTGCTGTAGTTTCTTAGCAATATATGTTGTTTAACTTACGTATTTGTGTATGAACTGCTTCATATGCGATTATATGAATCTTGTTGCAGATGTGTTGTTGGTTTAACCATCACTTTGGATTGTCAACTGATCTTCTTTCTAGCTTGTGATGCATCTTTGCTTGTGTGTTCCCTTCTCAGGTGAGTATTGTTATAGGTTGCTAAGGGGCGCACTGATCTCACCCCCTATGTGTTAGAACCTATCATTCACCTTCCTTGACTCATTGCAGTGGTCACACCCTTGCTACTGACATAGTTATTCTACTTGCCTCTGTGCGACATCGCGGTCAAGGCATTGCTTTACGACCCACTGCTGGGACTCCTACACCAAACGGTCTGAGGTCTAATTGGGACTTCGTACTGGGGAGATCCCCTTACATGTTGGCAGGTCACGCACCGTCAAAATTTTGGTGCTAGAAAGAGGGCCAGATGACAAGTTTAGTCCTCACATTTGTTTTTAATCTCTACACATCTATCATGACTAACTATCGAGTTGCTCTTCCAGAATGTATGTCTTATGGAAATGACTTCATCATCTCAAAAAAGCTCTCAGATAACTTGTTTCATAAAGCATTTGATGGTGGAGGTTACGTAGCCTTGGTTAGGCACGCAGTCAACATTGGAGGCTCATGTGAAAGACATGGATTCTTTGAATAATACGTGAGATGCGCACTGTTCGTCTACACACTTCAAGGGCACCCAATGCCCTGGTGTGCCACGTTGCGCGAACAATCTATTCATTCTCTTGCCGATTTGGTCACTGAGATAGACCATGCTTTCAATCACTTTGACTGTAAAGCACTCAACAAAGAAATTCTGGAATTACGAAAAGCACCCAATGAATCTGTTGAACAATTTTACACATGCTTTTGTAATCTTTCACACCGATTCCCGGAGGATGATATTGATTGGTAATTTCTTGATGGAAGATTTGAGTATCTTCTTCACATATCCGAACCCCCCTCAACACACTTTGGTGATGGAGCTGCGCAATCACAGGCAGGCGCAGTTGTTGTCACAAGTGACTGTCCACCTTCCTCTCATCAAACAGCTCCACCACCGCAGAGTGATGTGGGAGATCATACACACACCTCGGTTGAACTTTCACATCCTCCCACCCCAATGGATTTTGATATTTGTGTAGATTTGGCTTGCAAGCTTGCTGGTTGTCACATGGAATTTTTCCCTCGACCTGCGTCCTTACATTCTGTTGATCCTCCGAATTGTATTGTCTTGTGTTCTTCCATTCTGGACTCCTCACATGTTGTGAGCGGGGATCAAGTTGTCGATGGAGTTGGTGTTATGCAACCAACTTGCACCATCATTCATGATGAGTATTTGTGGGACTCTAAAGAAAAGCCCGTGGTGAAGTGTGACTCCCTTCCAGCCGTGCTTCATTTGCTTTATCCTGACATCCCTTGTGATTATGCCATCACTAATTTTCCCTTGTGAAAAACTCATTTTCGGATGTTTTTACTTCTGATTGTTCACAGGACACCTTATATGTCAGTATATCATTACAGTGCGGAGAGGACACATATTCCTCAGAAAATCCATTCAATCTATCATTTATCTTTCTTCAAAACACAGAGGGTGAACATCTTTGCTTCTCATCTACCCCTTTGCGTGATTCATAAAACCATGAGGATGGCGACAAACATCCTGAATTTTCCGATCTTGGTTGTCGTGATCTATTCACTTTCTCATCTGATCACGATGTTGATTCAACGTTGTTAATCTATCCAAGGCACTGGTCTATGATGATCTATCTATCCATGAGGTCGAAACCCCGCAGACTATTCAGGCACTTCAGTCCGAGCTGATGGTTATGTCATACCCTCGCTGTCTTGAGGTTGGTCTCACTTTTGGTCAGGAAATTCTTGAAACACTCAAGGCTCCTCTTCACTCTCTCCTTTGCGCTAAAGATCAACTAAACACCCAGATCTCGCTTCCTCCACTCAAACTATACGATCCCATCACTCATGCATTTAAGGAATCTTACACAGCAAGCACACATGCACAACACAATTGGTATACCATTCTCACATTTGCTTGCATGTCATAGTCAAGATAATGCATACACTCAACATCTGCACGCAGTGTACCACAACATCATAGCAGCACCACAGAATGCATGTCATGCACTATCACTCTTTGTTCTGTGGTCACTTGTAAGCTCGGAGTGTGTTTGTCTTCACTGTTACATCTTTCTTGTTTGCTAGTTCACACAACTGTCTTGTTCGTGAACCTTTCTTTCACCAACATGGGTCAACCAATGCACCGATGGCTGCATTGGAAGTATCACTTCACGTGAGATGACCCATGCATGGTTAGCTTAGGAGTAGGATTAGTCTTTTCTTTTGAGTTGTTTGCTTGCATTCTTGTTTTCTTACTTTGTTTGTTTGTTTTTTTTCTTGCTTGTTTTCTCACTTGTTTCATTTCGTAGGATAGTTTCACATGAAACCATGTTTGACTCTTGAAGCAAGCTGGGTAAAGTAAAGGAGGCCATGTGATGCTATCACTACTTGGTTATTTGTCATCCTCCCTTTGTATGAAGAGCTTGTTACTTTCATTCCATGATATGTTGATGGACAATATGTACTATTTGAAGAAAACCTTGGTGAAAACACAATTCTTTCGCGCTAACTATTGTTACCTACTCTAGTCCGTTGTTTCTGGGTTAATCCTTGTCATCTCAGTCAAGTAGAGTAAGGTGAGAGGGAAACCTTCACTGGCATGTCAGAGGTATAATAAACTACTTCTCTACAGGAACAACCTTTTCTGCTCTCAATAAGTTGGGATCCCTCTTCCACCTTTAAAATGAATAAGTTTTATGCATAGTTGTGAAGATTAAAATGAAAAAAATGAAAAAGTGAAAAAAGTTTGAAAAAAATGAAAATGAATAAGGCGAAAGAAGAGAAAGGATTCTTGCAGAGAGAGGTGATACAAGTAATTCCGCTAGGGTACTGACCAGGCTCGCTCATAGTGGAGCCATGCTTGTGTTCCTATGTGACTCTGTCGGGGTACTATCGAGGCTTGTTGGAAATGGAACAACACCAGAGATGAAAGCAAGACTCTGACGAATATACTGCTTGTGCATCAATATACCCCTCAGCCCCAATCGAAACAACTGTGTTGACTTCACTTGGGATGTGCGTTAATTGACCAAGAGTTTGGCAGATGCTACATCTTACGATCAAGCCAAGAGGAGTTGAGAACGTAGCAATACTTTCGTAGGTGTTAGACTTTCTTTTCATGAACAAGGTCCATTTATAGAGTTGGAGTTCTACCAGTGTGTTGCCAAGTGTTGTAGCGGCTACAACCACCCTCCACAATTTTTCCTTAGCTTCGTTTTCGAGCCTCCCTTCCAACCTTCAAAGTAGCTTGTCTTGCTTCATAAAGTTCACAAGCTTCACTGTTTTGCTTGCACAAAAGCAGCTTGTCGATCACAGCTTGATGCATTCCCCTCACAAGTTGTTCACTAGGAATTGGTCCAACTGCAGGCTAAGCAACTTCCCTAAGACAATTGCATATTTCTGAGAGGAAGACAGAGCCTTCTCTCAAAAAATTGTGCAATCTTGTCTGGTAGCATGCTGGGCTCCAAGATTGCGCAATTTTGTCAGTCAACACTCCCAGCAGGAATTGCAAAATTTTCCCCAGCAGAGCTGCTCAGCCCAGAATTTGCACAAATCTGGGCAACAGTCAACTACTCTACCCAGAAATTGCGTAAATCTCCTAGGTAGCCAACCTAGCTCCTAACCATAAATGCACATTTTCTCCCAACAGTCAAGCAGTCTCTTAGATGTGTAGTTGAGTTGACCAGTTCCCTCTGGGACCGAGCAAAACTGACTTGCATGCATGGGTTTCTTCTCCCAAGGCAGCATGCAAAGGCATCCCTTGTTTCAGGGATCTTTTTCTAGTAGTTGGAGGTTACATGCAAGGATCATTTCAGAAACCTCCCATCAAGTGTCTCTTTCCCTAGATTTTTGGGTTGTGCGTCACAACCTCGATGTTATCAAAACTTATGAACTGGACGCTGCAGAGCTCATTCCTCACATCAACCTTGTAGCTCTGACATCCCACATCACATCTAGGAGTTGTCGGCACATTCAACTTAGCTATTTTGGGGTAAGCTCGCTTCCCATGCCTTGTGTTGCATTTCTCTCGCTTTTTGTGTTTTCGCTTGTGTGAGTATTGTTTGATTGATTTTAGTGAGAGCTTGATATCGTTTACGTGTATATGAGCTTGTCCTAGCATCGTTTCAGTTTTCATTTCTATCTCACTGCTGTCACATGCATGAAACTATTCTTCATGAACTGTCATTGATTTGGCGACTCACCTCACACACATGCATGTTGTTCCATTTTCTGAATTGGTCATTAGCCATTTGCATGCATGATCATTCACTTATGCTTACACTCAGTATCACCATGCATTCGCACTCACATTCACTTTCAGTTGCCCGTCGGCGAGTCTGGGCAGCCTTGGCCTGGACTCTGCCTCACCAAGATAAAATTGTGCAATCTTGAGAGGGAAGGCTCTGTCTTCCTCTCAGGAAATGCACATTTCTTCCCATTGATTGTCCCCCAAGACTGTTTTGCACATTTATGAGGGATAGTAACTGCTAGCCTAGAAAATTGCGGAACACAGTCACTGAACCTACAACCATTTCCAGCTGAGATTGCGCATTACGCAATTCCAACAATCAACAACTAGACTGGACCGTGCATTGCGTAGTTCCAGAAGTCAGTCAGCCTCCCAGTAGCCGAGACTATGCCTTGTACAGTCTTGGCAGTCAATCTCGCGACCTCCCGATTGAAATTGTGCAACCTTCATGATCAATCACACAGGTATGTTGTAATTCAGTTCTCAAGTCCATTTTGGTTTTCGACTGATATATTTCTTTCCATGAGTGTTTCCATGTCTCTAGATATTGCAGGCATTCATCTGCCTTTCAGCAGTGTAGGTGCAATGGTTTCCAAGGTGGTAGAGTCGAAGACACCACTCAGAGCCCACCTGGAGATGTAGTTGATCAAATGTCTATGAGCTTGCCTACTCATGAAGACATCAAATTGTTCGTAGACAAGAACACCAAGATATCACAACGAGCATCATCATGGGCTACGACTGAAAGCAGCATACCGAATGCAGCGAGTGCAACAAATGCAGTGAATGCGATGAATGTAGCGAACGCAACGAATGCAATGAATACAAGAGGAAGGTTGTTGACAACACAAAGGCGAAATAAAGTTGCAAGATCAAGCAAATCCGCTGAAGATGAAAGCAACTTGGGAGACTTAGGGTATGAGGTGACGGTGTGACATGAAGATCGTGCGAAGACAGAGAATGGAACAAAGGAGTTGCATGTACTAAAGCAACAACTCAAGGAAGAAAATGAAGCTGCACAGACAAATGAATGAGTTGCAGTAGGATCAGGAATAGTAGTGGGTGCACCATGCACTCACAGATGAAGCTATGCCCGTACAAGTTAAATATCCACCCCAACAGCTGGCGTGGAGCAGACATGGTGAGCAATGTTGTTGTTCGCATGCAAGATATTCAACAACATGCATGTCATTATGCACATGCATGCAATCCAACCCATTCAGAACACTCACCAAGGCAAAGACAAGAAGCAAGCTGAACTGGAGATGAATATGTACCTTGGTAAGTTGATGCACATGACCACCAACACACACTTGAAGATCAACATAGACACTATGCATCAATGTGTGTTGGTTCAGCTGCACCTAAGAAGACTATGCACATGTTATCAGACGAGTTGGATGAAGGAACCAAACCAATGCACCAGATACAACAGAGGCAAGAGTTCGCTTTAGCAAGATGTCAACATGGGGTGCATGCACACCATCATGGATGACCAAGCTTGGCATTAGCTCGCCACATTCACCATCACAAGCATGTCAAAGAGTTGGTCTCATCACAATGGACCGAGTGTCAATGATGACTTGTATGGCTTTCTCAAGTCATTTTGTCTCACATGGGAACATGTGCATTGTAATGTTAAGTCATGTCAAGTGTAAGTCAAGTGTCAATAGTTGGATATAAAAGTCATAGAGTAGGTGAAGAGTCATGAGGGTAGTTGAACGGTCACAAAGGGGAATGTCAAGGGTCACCCCACCCTTTGCTATAAATAGTCCTCATAACTCATTGTAAGGGATTTTGGTCAGCCAAGCTTCTATTAAGACTATCTTGAAGAAATATCGGACAATATTGTAACGTGCCTTAGCTTCTCCACTGCACGGAGCTAGTACATCTCTTTGGAGGAGGAGGGGGATGTGGCTGTAACGCTTCACTATTGGGGCTAGCAGGTTTACATGGATGTATTATATGATTGGGACTTACACTTATTTATATAATAAGAGCCAACACATTTTCATGCATATGTTGTTATTGTTGTTGGACTGCTCTGGTTGCTTAGCAATATATGTTGTCTAAATTACATATTTGTGTATGAACTGCTTCGTATGCAATTATATGAATCTTGTTGTAGATGTGTTATTGGTTTAACCATCACTTTGGATTGTCGAGTGATCTGCTTTCCAGCTTGTGATGCATCTTCTCTCGTGTGTTCCCTTCTCAACTGAGTACTGCTACAGGTTGCTAAGGGGCGCTCTCATCTCACCCCTATGTGTTAGAACCTCTCATTCACCTTCCTTGACTCACTACATCGGTCAAACCCTTGCTACTGATAGAGTTATCCTATTTTCCTCTATGCGACATCGCGGTCAAGGCATTACTTTACGACCCACTGCTAGGACTCCTACACCAAGCGATCCGAGGTCTAATTGGGACTTCTTATTGAGGAGATCCCCTTACATGTTGGCAGGTCCAACACCATCAACACAACTTCAACTATTCAGTTGTTGAATTTAGTAGGGACAACATGGATTATTTTTGATGAAAGTCTAGTAGGGTGCTCCAACATGGACATTTCTTTATCCCATCACTATCAATGGCTAAGTATCTATTGTGGCAGTGTTAGACTACGAGGGGTAGGGATGCTGCTTGGAGGGGTCAAGAGCCCCTCCCCCCAGATTCGTCATTTTGATGGAGGTCAGCAAGGGTGCTCACTTTCATGAAGGTAGATTTTTAAGAGGATGAGGGAGTGTTGAGAGCAGTGGACATGAACCATGGCAAAGGTAAAGTTTAGAGTAATGTGAGACTAGAGCGTTAAAAGGCTAAGCCTATCTCAATCTTTTTATGCTTATCATGAATAGATTCCTATCAACATTTACCAGTCATTTCATTTATATGGGTGTGATAGTATTACACATGATACACTTCACTCTTATAAATGATCTTATTATCTAGTGAGAAATGATAAAATAAAAACATAAAAATATGAAAACATTATGGGAAATAATATAGAAAACATAAAAAGTTAGGGTTTGGAAATAATAGAGAAATGATAAAATAAAAACATAAAAATATGAAAACATTTAAGGAAATAATATAGAAAACATAAAACGCTAGGGTTTGGAAATAATAGAGAAAACAAAAAAATATTTGTATATTTTCTCTAATATTTCCCCACCCTCGCTCTTATTTTGTATGTTTTCTCTATTATCTCTCTCGCCACTAGTATGAGGGCAAGAGGTGGGTAAAATAATAGAGGAAACATAAAAATGGTTTTATGTTTTCTAGTAAGAGGGTGGGCAGAGTGGGAAGTGATAGGTAAAAGATAAAAAAATAAAAATAAAATGTTTTTATGTTTTTATATGCCCCCACCCCTTCATACTATTCCCCACCCATACTAATTTTTTTTATGTTTCCTCTATTATTTCCCACATCGTTTGCCTCATATAAACCCCTTTCCTCATTAACAATATCATAGTAGCTAGTGCCTGCGTACTAAAAAAATGAAATAACAGAGAAAACATAAGAACATTTTAATTTTTTCTATATTATTTTCCTACTCAAAAAACATTTTTTATGTTTTCTATATTATTTCGCCCACCCCTTTGCCTTGTACTAGAAAATGACAAAAAAATAATGTTTCCTTTATTATTTCCCTAGAAAAATCATAATTCTTTTCATTTTTCAATAACCCTCTTACTATAAACGATAATTTTTTTTTTGTATATTTTCTATATTATTTTCCCCACCCCAAAAACTCACACTATAGGCGGGGAGGGGCGTAGGTGAAGGGAGAGAGGATAATAGAGAAAAGATTGAAACATTTTTTTAATGTTTTCTTTGTTATTTCCCTTGCTCCCTACCTGCATGCTAGAAAACATAAAATCATTTTTATGTTTTCTCTATTATTTTCGTCATCCCGTGCCCTCATAATTTTTTTAGTTTTTCTCTATTATTTCCTTTGTCCCCCACTCTTATGCTACAAAACATAAAAACATGTTTTTATCTTTTCTCTATTATTTTGCCGCTACCCCACCCTCATTGTAGTAGGGTGGGGGACAGGGAAATAATAGAGAAAACATGAAAACATGACAAAATGAAGGTGAATCTCCATGGTTAAGAACCTTATTGATGATGATGATGATGATGATGATGATGGTGGTGGTTAACATCCACTGAGACCAAATTGGTCTATAGGACCTATAATTTTCTTAGTTTTTAATTGTTTGGCTCCTCATCGTTCTTGCCGAGATTGGTGCTATGGCTTTCTTTTTTTCTCTACGGTCTTCCAACTTCCTTTATCTTGCATCTCCTTCATCTCTTCTGGTTCTTGGGACATTGGTGTCTTAGTTTTGCGATCTATTGTGTTCGTCCTTTTGAAGATAGTCGGAGAAGAAGTTTGGTCTAGGAGATCTTCTTTGCTGTTAAATGAAGATTTATTTTGTGTGGTATTCGAATCCTCATAACTATTGATGCTTGAGGTGTTGTCGAGTTCACTTTTTTGTTGTTCGGCGGGGCTTTCCCCCTACTTGTCTTGAGAGTTGTTTCTTTATTGCCCAATTTCTTGTGATTCAGAGCTTTCTCGAGAGTATTCTTCTTTGATGACAGTGTAGTGTTCTTTTTGTGCTCCTTCCCACCATGTAGATCTGTGGTGATTTTTTCTAGTAGAATTTTTCTAGGAGGCTTTTGGGAAATTTTTGGCTAGATGGCCTGTTTCAAAGCAGGATTGACATCTGAAGAGGACACTTTCATAATCGAGTTTCTGGTTCCACACATAGTCTTTACTTGTTAGGTGTATTTCAGCTGGGAATGCGGCGCTGAAGTCCATTTCCACACAGATGCGTGCATAGGTGGTTCTGACATATTCCTTTGTTTTTGGGCACCTACAGTAAAATTTCCCAATTGCATTTCCAATGGATTTTAGCGAGGAGGAATTCCAGAGATGCAAGGGTAGGTTTGGCAATCTCACCCAAATTGGTGTTGAGGTTATGGTTGTTGTTGAGGGATCGAATGATGGGTTCCATGGCTTCATGAATAGGTGTGATTTTTCTCAAAACCAAGGGCCGAAATCTAGAATACATTGTCTGCTTTCAGGGTTTTCAAAATCTACTATAAAGAAACCCCTAGCACAGGGGTAGATATTAATTGCATCAGAAATGACAGGCTTCCATACCCCCGAGATACAACTTTGGAGAGTTGTCAGCCATGGCCAAAAACCATTGAATCGACAGATTAGGGCACTTTCAAAAAACTTCAAAGCCTCATCGAGTGAGGCCTGGTCCACCTGGATAGTGGGAGCTGGGGCTTCACTGATGATATGGGCAGGAGCTTGCCCCCCAGAGGCGGACGGATCTGAGCCAGCAGCTGTTTTTGTGAAGTTGGGAGCCATCTAGAGAATGCTCTCCTGCTGAGTATAAAAATGTTTCTGAAGAATTTTACAAAAGGGAGCAAGCCACATAGGCCGTTCAGATTTGTGTCTCAGATTTGTAATATTTTACTTGCCCATAGAAGATTAGACCCAGCGGCATCATACAAAATGTCCAAAATTAATTGGAATTAAGAGAAAAAAATGAAGATAATTGTTTGCTGAATCATACAAATCCCATAAACAAGGCTCTTTGTCACAGATCCAATAAGCAGTTATCTACGAGAAATGTCTATAACACGCAAAATTTGAACTTACAGATCACCGCTGTTTCAAGTTTTGCCGACGGTTCCATTGCCTGCAATCGCTGGAAGTTGCATGAATTCGAACCAACGTATCTGGAAATATGCATTCCACTGGCTGAAGATCTTGCCAGAAAGCCGTAGAAGAAACCCTCTGGCCGCAGAAGAAATAGAAATGCCGCAGATCAGTCACCCAAATTATTACATGTTTTTCAAAATATATATTTGTTTAACTCATACATTAATTATTTTCATAATTAATAATAATTTAAAATAAAACTATAATTTAGTTATAAGTTCTATGATTGTTTTTTAATTTGTTAATTGTCATGAGCTAAATGTTTTAACATCTATTATACATTGATGACTATGACCATTTACAAACATTTAATTTACCTATATTTTTATTAATATACATAATGATAATGAGGTTGAGTCATATAAATTATTATCATCTTATGAAAAGAGGGAGATTTTGGAAAAATGAAAACATAGAAACATAAAAACATTTTGGAAAATAATTAAGAAAAACAAAAATTGTTTAATTGTTAAAAAAAATTATATTTTCTATTACGAAAATAAGAAATAGAAAAACTAAATTTAAGAGATATCATTCATCCTTCGATCATATTGGAATACTGCAGTAATAAATGAAAACATGGAAACATAAAAGCATTTGGGAAACAATTTAGAAGACACAAAATCAGCCACCTGCCAAAGAGATTCCTATTGCAGGAAAATGGATTTTTGACTTACCATTCCCCATAACCTACGGAAGAGTTTTGATGCCGAAAATTTTGATGGACTTGCAATTACAAAATGAGACGTTACGTTTGACGTTTCAATTATCTATATTCTATATCTGTACTATAATGAGACGTTTGACGTTTCAATTATCTATATCTGTACTATAATTAGACGTTTGACGCTTCAATTATCCATATATTTAAATGTGTGGCTATGTTTGCTTCACCATTAAGCTTGCTTTGTGTTGGTGTGAATTATACATGGTACCAGAGCTAGTTACAATACTAAGAACTGTTAGACTTGCATGCACTTGCTCATAGCTTGATTTTGACATATATCAAAGTGTGAAATGATATTTATTAGACCTAATTAATAACATTATTTATTTCTCAAAAGCAAAATGTGTATATAAAACCATCATCAATTAAAATTTTTAAATTAAACCGTACAATGTTTGTGTTCATAATTATGTAATTGGGCTTGTGATTGCCCAGAAGTTGTGATGCCAGTACTTACCAGAATAGAAGGTATAGTATTGATTCCTTGTATTAAGGCCATTATGGTGAGAAATTCATTAATTTGGATTTTGATGTAAAATGATTCCTTCTCTCAACAATATTTCTTCTTTTGATTAAGTGGGTTTATCCCATCAAAAAACTATCTGCATTTGTAATTATTTTAATTGACTTCTTATAATCGTGTTTGTGTTTTAACTCGTTAAACTCAGATTTGATTCATTTATGGAAGCCGCGGTTATTTTTAAATTTGTAATTAATTTGAAAGTAGAGATATTATCATGTTGTGTAGAATGTGGGGTTGGAATGCTGAGTGTCAAAATAATTTACCCATGGATTGTATTTGGTACATTAGATCTAAAACTATGATAAGCTGCCTCCTGGAAGGACGAACACCAGAATACCAATTCATTTAGAAGCTATTGTTCCCTGAGCCTATTGTTCTTGGTTGCTTCTTTTTATATCAGACATGATCTAAACACCCTATGGTCCCGCCATTTATCAAGACAGGTGGCAACAAGGCAGCTGTCTAATCTCAATTCCTTCTACTATGGCGATGGAGTCCTGTTTATATAACCGAAATATGTTCAGGTTCAATGGACCACTAAGAAGTAGGCCCATTCCTCAGACACTACGCTTACATACTGAATACTGAAACTGTGTTAGTGTCACTGCCAGCAAACAGACTCATGGATTCAATTGGAGGTTTCATTGTT
>APFE030755953.1:48867-77702 GCA_000404065.3 Pinus taeda
TAGCTTCTATTTTGACGCATAAACATTCTTCAAATCAACGACAGTAGTGCACAATTGAATCAAGAAATTTCACTGTTAAAATAAAAGCGAGTGGTCGAGTTTCATAAAAGAATAGAGGCTGAAGCACAATAGTGCAAACTTCAGTCTGTTAAGTCTTATAAAAAATTTTACGACCCTTTCTAAATGCATGAAAGGGTCTATAAATACTATGCTAATCTAAAATATCTATAAAAACAGAAAAGCTAACTAAGCTGATGTCAATAAATTGTAGTTGCTATTTTTGCTGGCAATCGGAGGAGCTGGATGATGAATCACTCTGTCGGCTGCTTCCCCTTGTACTTGAGTTGATTGATGGCGAGAATTGGCTCAACTTCAGGAGGTTTGTTGAGCCTGGAATGGTGCTGGGAAGCGTAGGTGGAGTCTTGGATATCGGGGATCATGCATTGAACGGCATCGGTTAGGCATTTGAGAGCAGATCTTTGTTCATGCGGCTTGATTAGAAACCGCCAATATGCGTCTATGTTTAAGGTGTCAACCGCGGTAATTGACCTTGCTCTGCTCTCTAAATCAGGGTAGCATGTTTGCTCCAATGCATTTGCAGTAGTAATCTTGCCAGGTGTGCATTGGGAAACAATATTGGCTAGATAGAGAGTATCATTTACTAGATTAGCCAAATTACCAGCGGTTAATATACATCTTGATGCTGCCCTTTCTGCCTTTAATATTTGTGTTTGCCATTCTGTAAACAATATATTTTTATGGACCTCCAGTATCCGAGGCAAATTGGCTTCCTTACCTGACTTTGAATCTTGCCATTCAATATAGCCTGTGATATCTTCTTCGGCTTGATTGTATTCTTCTCTAGCCTTTTCTACCTGCTCGCTCACAGTCGTAGCTAATTCACAGAGTGGTTCCGCTTGAGAGAGGGATTGCGCCAAGAGTTTGATTTGAGATACAAGCACATTGTTGATTATTATTGCCTCTTTTTTGAATTCTTGTATCTGCGCATCTCCCTTGGTAGCTTCTAGCTGTGCTGTAATTTGAGCAATACGTTCATCTTTGGCTTTCAAAGATTGCTCATTTGCCGCTTTTAGTTGCTCCAATATCTCTGCCAACTCGCTTTGTCTCTGGATGGCCGCCTGGGTGATCGACTGTTTCTCCTCCTGCCATTGTTGCATCAATTGGCTATTGATTTTCTGCTGTTCCAATAACTGCTTGCTTATGTGCACTGTTTCTTGTTGGTGTCCTGCTACTCGCTGCTCAGCTTGTATTTCCCTTTGTCTGACATCTGCTAATTCCGTTTGAAGAGTCAAAATCTCCTGGTCTTTCGTCTTTAAGAGAACTGCTACCTCTGAGGCCTTGTCAATAGTGGCAGCCGAATAAGCTCCCGCATATTGTGACAACTTGGTCAAGTCATCAGAGGGATCGAGTTTCTCCCTCCAGACTACGTTGCCCGTAAGTGATTTTTCAGGAAAGAGGGGAGGTTGATCAATCCTCTGCCTTTTTCTTGATCACTTTACTACTGCTTTATGTTTAGGGCTGTAGAAGACGTTCAGTGGAGGAATGTCTTCTACCAGGAGAGTGATTTAGTCGCTAGGACCTTTTGGAATTATTTCTACATTCATAACTTTGGGTGGGCCGGTGGTTGTGCTCAAAGCCTGGGATGAGCCTTCCTTCTGTATGCTGCTGCTCTTAGGAGTTTCGGTATTCTGTGAATCCTTAGCTCCATCGATAATGGTACTAAAATGCTGCCATTCTATTTGCAGCTCGGGGTCTGTAACAGTACCCTTATTAGTATCGGTGGTATTTTGCTTGGACTGGAACTCCTTTAGCAGCTGTTCTTGTTTCTCCTTCTCTTGCCGTTCATGTTCCTTCTGCTGGATCTCTGCCTGCTCCTTTCTCAATCTGTCTTCCTCTTCCTTTCTTAAGCGTTCTGCTTGCTCTCGTTTCAAGAGTTCCTCTTTTTGGTTTTTCTTCTGTTGCTGCTTGCCAGGCTCGCTTGAAGACGTCGCTTGGGTCGGTATTATTAAATCCAGGGGCAGAGTTTGCAACCTCTGCTCCCTGAGCTTATTGAATTCAGATAACCCTTCGTCATTATACCTTGTTCTAGCAAGCTCTTTAGCATGACCAATTGATTCTGCTGAAGCAAACATATCATCAAAAATATCCTCTTTATGCTCAAATGTTGATAATTTGGCATGTTCTAGAGCGGCGTATGCATATTTTCTGGGGTCATATGCTCTGTTTGGGATTATAGGAAGGTTTAGAGCTTGGATTTTCATGGATTCTTTTTCTGCATGTTTTAAATCATGCAAGGTGAAAACTCCACATTTGAAAGGAAAAGTTGGCCAGCCCCTTTTTTGCTTTAACCTAAGAGTCTGTGTGGTACTCTTAGCTGAAAGTTGGTAGGCAATTTCCCGGACTAACAATTTATCAGGAACATATAAGGGAAGGACATGGGGATTGGCTTGACTGCCAAAGACTCTAACATACGTAAAATATTCTTCCCCAAACCAACTACCTACTGACGGCAGGTCAAAAGAGGCTAAGTAAGAGATCCTTGGAATGGGCTTATTAAAAATGGCGTAATAAATAGGAATCATGAAACCATTACAGATATGATACAAGTGAGCTTTATGAGAAGACTTCCACATCTTGCGATGGTAAATATGGATGGGGGAGGGGTCCTGTGCGGTCCACCTCCAACCGAGAATGGGAAATTCGGAATTAAAACACAAGGTATCCAAAATATAAGCGCTGCAGTAGAATGGAGGGATTATCCTCTCGCTAACTCTGGTCTTATTTCTATATTCTCTGATGGCAAGGGCAAGCTTATCTGAAAGGATAGTGGCCCAATCCATAATCCAACTATTGATTGCCGCCTCCATGAGGGGAACCATTTCGATAGTAAAAATGGCGGAGTCATGCAGACCCCATAATCTACAGATCATTATAGCGGCATAGCAATATGGTGAACACAAGGAGTCGACTGAGTACTTACCGGAGGATTCATGCTTGTGCTTAGCTGGATTCTGCCTCCAATCTTTGATAGGTTCAAACTCAATTTCATTCTCACTTGCGAACTTCTCCAGAAATGCGCTATTGTAAACCTTCTCCGGCATAGGCAAATGATACATTTGCCTCAAATCCTCTGGCTTGAAGGACCCAAAAATCCTTCCATCGTTTGCGACGAAAGTTCTATCTGTGATAGGAATTTCTTCAATTGCCCATTTGATAACATCGGTGTATGGAAGCATTTGCGCTCTTGCCGCTATCCTATGTAGGAAAGAGTCAGCCAAGTCCTTGAGAGTGCACTCTGATTTTTTGGTAGAATCTGCAGTAGCTTCTTCTACCACCTGCTCAGGCTTCTCGGCTTCTAGCAAATCATAAGTTCCTTGCCAAGTTGTTCTGGCAAGTCCCGCGCACGTTGTATCTGATATCAAACCTTTATTACTATTTACTATTAGCTGTGGCGTGGATGGTGATTCAATAACGCCTGCAACCTTCTTCTGCTTCTTACCCATTATGCCTGAATTGCTTGGTAAATCTGTAATCTGCACAGAAAGGTGGTTTTGGCGTAATACTGAGATAATAATGAAACTCGCAACTGAGAGTGAAATAGAAAGAAGAACATCGATATACTTTGCCTTTATTAAAACAGCGCGGATATGATATAGAGGCAGATCTGATAGGATGGATTCATTAAGGGACCGTATAGGACCTGCCACCTTATAAATGCTCATTAGTGCAATATTTGCCTAAAGATCTTTTAAATCATGCAATGGGCGTACTGGCGGCCGAGCGGGAATGATTATGCCTTAATTGTCATTAACTCGAGCTATCCAATCACTCTAACGGCTTTTCGTTGAGAACTGTGCCTTATCTTATCGGATCGGGCGGGGTGCGAGGATAGTTTTAACAATGTTTTGAATGTTGCCGATCGCCGATATCGGATCGGGGAAAGGCCTATGTGCATTAAGGATTCAACGGGGGGGGAAACCACCGATCGCCGATCGCCGATATCGGATCGGGGAAAGGGTTATGAACAAAGCTTGCGATACGAAGGGGACTGCCGATTGCCGATATCGCCGATAGCTTTATCGGTTCGGGGCTTTGCCGATGGGCGCGATAGTGTTGCACAAGGGAATGCCGATTGCCGATATCGCCGATAGCTTTATCGGGTCGGGGCTTTGCCGATGGGCGCGATAGTGTTGCACAAGGGAATGCCGATTGCCGATATCGCCGATAGCTTTATCGGGTCGGGGCTTTGCCGATGGGCGCGATAGTGTTGCACAAGGGAATGCCGATTGCCGATATCGCCGATAGCTTTATTGGGTCGGGGGAAGCCTTTTGATTGGTGGGTGCATACTTTATGTTATTGCGATATGCGATCTTTCGATCGCTTTATCGCAAAAACACATATTTGCTTTATTTCCAATGTTGAAAGGGATATTGCTTTTGATGGGAACTTTACAAAGCGCTCCTTGGATTTGTTGAATTTTTACAAAGTAAGGGTTATTGACATCAATTTTATTTTGAAAGGGACCCATTTCATATTTTAATGGTTTTGTGAATAATAATAAATATGAAATGGGGGGTTGTTTTGCAAGGCACAACAGGTGGTATTAGTAAGGAAAACTTCATTAGATCGGGTTCTTAGAGCAAAGAATACCCATGACATGGTTCCCCCATGGAATGCCTATCTTTTAACTGTAGGGGTATGGCTAGCTTGCCCAAAAAGCTAGCCCTACGCAAGTTGTTTACCGTTGAGCCTGTAGACATTATCCTTCTTCAAGAAACCCTCGGTGAAGCCCAACACATCATTCAAATTCTGCAGAATATAAGTCCGGGATGGGAATTCCTTGCACTAGATGCTGTTGGACGTTCAAGTGGATTGGCTTTGGGATACAATCCCCAACCCATAAACCTTAATTCGGCTTGGGGAGGAAAGGGGTTCATTGGTATTGATTTTTTTCTCCTGAGCTAGGTATGGATCTCCGTGTTATGAATGTTTATGGGTCATGTCAAGGACGGGAGGCTTTCTGGAATCAGATCCTAAATCTCTCTCTTACCTCATCAGAGAATCTCATCTTGGGCGAGGACCTAAAATTTTCCATTGGATATAGTGAGTCTTGGGGATCATCGACACAGATTGACCCATTCTTTGATATCATGGAAAACCTTATTGATTAAGCTCACTTCACAAATATACCTATGAACAAACCCCTGCCAACATGGAGGAATAGAAGAGTTGGTGAGGCAGCACTTGCTCGAAGACTATACTGTTTCATCCTTAAAAATCCGATGATATAGAGATTATCTCATTATAGGTAGTGGGTTGGAACCGGAGGCATCTCTGACCACTCACTTATCTACCTTGAAATATTTGGTCCTCCTATTAAGCCCAAAGCCCCGTTCAAATTCAATTCATCTTGGCTTTTGGATCCCTCCTACAAAAGACTGGTTTCAGACTACTGGATGCAAAACCCTCCCTCCCAAGGACACACTTGGGTTGAGGGGTTCTGTCAAAACCTTCTGCATCTCAAGAAGCTCACTATAAAGTGGGTAAAGGGAAAACTCCAAAGGGATACCCATACCCTCACCTTTGTTGAATCATCCTTGGTGCACCTTATGGATGACCACAACAGGGGATTCTTAAGTGCTGAAGCCAAGTCAAATCTGATTGAGCTAGAAAATAGAAAAGCCAAAATTATGAAGGAAAGAGAGGAAACGTGGAGACTCAAGAGTCAAGCGATCTAGCTCAAAGCAAGGGATGAGAACACAATGTACTTCCAGAACTTTTTCAAGGGAAGAAAAGTCTCCAACACCATCTGAAAAATGGCCACATCGGATGGAAGTATTGCAAAAAATTTCAATCAATTATCTCAGTTGGGTATCTCACACTTCAAACAGCTCTACAAGGAGCCTCCTATCTCAAACCTTGCTGATATCATTCAAGTAGTAGGGCACTTCTCAAGCTTTGTTGATCCGGAAGTGGCAGCTGAGCTAACCTCTCTCGTCACTAGGGATGAACTTGAAGGGACTTTAAAATGGTTCCAGAGAGATAAAATCCCTGGCCCAAATGGTTGGCCCATTGAATTCTACTTAGCCTTTTTTGACCTCATTGGGAATGATCTTCACAATGTAGTTGAAGAGTGCAGGACCTCTGGAAAGATGTATGAGACTATCAATGCCACCTTCATTGCTCTTATACCAAAATATGACTCACCTGCATCCTTCAATGATTTCCGTCCCATTTCTCTTTTCCATACCCTATACAAAATCATTGCAAATCAGCTCCGGCCTATACTCTCCCATCACATTTCTCCTGAGCAATTTGCCTTTCTCCAAAATAGACAGATCCATGAGGCCATAAGCACAACCGAGGAAGCCATTTACTCTATCAAAACAAGAAATCTGAAAATCATTATCCTCAAGATAGATCTTGCCAAGGCTTTTGATCATGTCAGCTGGCTCTTCATTAAGATGATCCTGATCCACTTAGGATTCCTTCTGGCTTTCACAGACTGGATTATCTACTGCATAACCTTGGAATCCTTCAATATACTTATTAATGGATTTGCATCCCACTTATTTCATGCCCAATGTGGACTCCGGCAAGGATGCCCTTTGTCCCCCCTTCTGTTTCTAATAGTGATGGAAGGTCTCAGCAGGCTCATTGGCACTGCAGAAAGGGAAGGCAAACTCAAAGGAATGAAAATGAATGAACTCTGCCATCTCACACATCTCCTCTTCGTCGATGATGTTATGATCTTCCTAGATGGTAGCATTAGGGTTTCTACCTCCTTCCATGACATTCTTATTCTCTTTGAAAAAGCCATTGGTATGGCTGCAAATCAGACCAAATCTACCATTACTCTGTCTCACACCACCCCTTAGGAGGATAGAGCAACTCTCCATTTTTCCATTATCAATTGCATAATCTCTCGGATGGTTTGAAATACTTGGGTTTTAGGATCAAACCCCATAGTTATCGGATTGTTGACTGGGTCTGGTTAGTGATTAAAATTGAGAAGAGATTGAAAATTTGGAATCATATATTTCTATCAAGAGTTGGGTGCCTTGTCCTGATAAAATCAGTACTAGAAGCCACTATTGTATATTGAATGTCACTCGCCTGGATCCCTTAGGGAATACTCGGATGCATCCAACAAATATGCTATCGATATCTATGGAATGGACAAAAGGAAGGAAAAACTTTTGCTTGGGTGAGCTGGAAGAAAATTGCATTGCCAAAAAAATGTGGGGGAGGGGGGGTGGGGTTAAAAGATCTATCTGTTTTTGCCCAAGCTTTTGCAGCCAAGATGAAATGCTGCCTTCTCACTTCACAAAATATGTGGACGAATGTGTCATACCACAAATACATTTGGTCGCAACAATTATTGCACTGGGTACGTCTATAAGGCTGGCCTCATGTGGGCATTTCCATAGTATGGAAAGCAATCCTACAATCGATGCCTTTCATCAGATCAGGCTTGGAATGACGCATTAAAAATGGAGCATCAGTTCGCATTGGTATTGATCCATGGATAGGAGGGGGAAACAACTATCAATTGCCACCTGATCTCATTCAATACCTTCATCATAAAAACACCACGACGATTTCTCATATTGCTGATCATGAGCACAACACTATTTTCAGATAGAATTAGAGGACAACACCTGAGATGGACATTCCTATTCAATGGCATCAGTTCTGGGATTCATATCTATAGGCTTTATCTGAAGCTCATGTGAATCAAAATAATGACCAAGATGTACTAGTATGGACACCAACTGATCATGGGAAATACACCCCAAAACTAGGCTACACACACCTTCTCTTGGATCTCAAACCTACACTTACTAAAGCATGGTGGCAACAGATCTATTCATGGCCCAATCTAGTGCGTTCTCTGCAAGCAAGACTTTGAAACCAATGAGCACCTGTTTCTGCTCTGTCTGACTGTCATTCAATTTTGGCAAGCTACAACTCAACATCTCTCTATGCAGAATGCATGGCAAGGCTCTTCTATTCTCCAAGCATGGAACAATTAGATTGCAACACACCAGGGAGCAAAGGCACAATGCCTAACTCTTATCATCTGTTGGACCATATGGCTTACCTAGAACCATATTATTTTCAAGAATGAAACTGTCCACTAGCCTTTTATCATTGCAAAGGCTGTGGCAGCTTATCATGACATTCCAAAAGAGGCAAATCCCCACATCCGCAGAACCTCGGCCCCTGGTCAAATCGATAAATCTAAGCCATGGGCTTACTTCGATGGAATAGTCCAAACACATGGTTGCGGAGGGGTTTCATGTTATACATCTCTGATCAACACTTCTATAAGGTCCAATTAGGACTAGGGGAGGGAACACACAATTTTGCCGAGCTTATTACCCTTAGACACCTGCTCCACTTTGCTTTAGCTCATGACTACACTACTATATAGATCTATGGGGACTCAAAAATTATTATCAACTCGTTCAATAATAAATATCATTGTCATGCTATTTCTGTACAAAATATTTTGGATGAAGTCTACAATTTCAAAGCAGTATTTAACTTAGCCTCTTGGCATCATATATATAGGGAATATAATGAAGATGTTGACAGACTTTCCAAGGAGGGCTCGCTACTCAGTCTAAATATGTACAGGAAATGGCTTGGCCATTTATATTTTGACACAACTTGATTAGAAATGGCCATGGACCAACAATACTCGCATATGCCTCATGCATCTACTACATGTAATTTTTCCACATAATGAAAGATTATGATTTTTCCATTGGAAAAAAAATAGGAGAGATACCCAAAGAATATATTTTTATATAAGAGATATTATAAATTTAAATTGATTTTAATATTTGAATATTTTGATTTAATCATTAATTTTGATTTAATATATTACATTTTTTTATTATATTAATATTACGTTCCCGATTAGCCGTTTCTTGTAAATTTTGGGGAAACCTCTAGCTGTTCCCGACACAGTACCCAAGTTCCCAATGTTCCCACGTTCCAAAAACTCATGCAACATAGCATATTTGTGTTTGGCCTTTTTTTTTTCCATTTGCAATTTGTCTCATTCATTTTAAATGAAATTGAAGAATTCTTGTCAAGAAAATTTCAGTGAACATTTCGTTAGAAAAATAAAAGGAGATAAAAATTATACACAACACAAATCACTCTTATATTTTCATTGATCATAACGATTATATATATATATAATATATATATTAATATATATATTTATATCTATATTTATTATAAAAGATACAATTACTCATTTGGACAAATTATATATAAGAAAGTGGATCATGATTGAAGACATAACATTACTACAACTCATAACATAGGCATCAACAACCTCTAGATTGACACCTCTAAACTCACAATGACAACCTATAAATCACATGACGCATCACATAGAAATATTTCTTCAGCACATTTTGTAAAAAGTTTATTTTTTCATCTATTCCATTCACTAATCTATCCCCTGACTACTTGTGAAATTTGTTTCCTGCTGCCAGTAAAAGTTTTGGGCCTGGCCTAAGATGTCCAATGATGTTGAGCCCCTTGAAATTGATCCAACAATGCTTCAGAAATTAATTATATGTTTCTGTTAACTTTGCTGCTCTTCAGTCACACTTTGTCTCTGATTCCTCCTCTATTTTCTAAAAGTTGAGATCCGTTAAACTCTTTTGAATAATCTAAGCCTAAGTCGCTTACTTTAACGTTCAAAAATTCCCAACCACCATCTTTTAGAAGTTGTTTTAAGCATAATAGTCTTTAATATTGGTTACCAATCCAAGTTTGTTATGCTTTCATAATACGTTATGTTCAAAGAATCAAGCCATAACTTGATGCCATCTAGTGCTATGAAAGGAATATTACCAACAACAAAAACTTCTCACCTTAAGTATTTGAAAACAATGACCATATCAAAAGAGTTTTCACCAAGACATGCTCTCTCCAGATTCACAATTTCAATCTCGCTTAAAGTGATTACCAAAAAAAAAGTGAGTTTAGAAACTCAATTAAATATTTTCCTAACAGCTTCTTCGATTCCTAAAGGTTTGATAAGTAAAATTCAATGCAGTGATATTGGAAACAACACCAGCAACTTTCATCTTCTTGTACAGAGACTGAACATGACCAACCAAAAAGTTGATGAATCCCTATTCCAGGACTTCCATGGCATCTTGAAATTATATTACAATTAAAGGAGATTCTGTGGCTTAATAAAGTGTATCCTGAATCAACCTTATTAACAGTGATATTATAAGGCCGTATTCAATAACTTATGAGGAAATAATTCATAATTGTGAACTTGCATCTAGGCAATATGTAGTATGCAAAGCTGGTCACTATAAATATTGTGAATAATTGCATATGTAGTAGTCTCTTCCAAGAGTGGTCTTTCTCATGAATATCCCTATCATTAACACCCAGCAAACGTCAAATCTCAATCCAACGATGATTTTGCAAAAGAATGGCATACATGGTAATTTTCTCTGGAAGGATCCTTTAGGAATTTATTCTGAGTTTGTAAGTAATCAGGCATATGTCGGGAATTGTTCTCGATACCACTTGTCTTCCCATCATGTTTCCTTGTTACAAAGAAAATAATAAGAATCACAATTGTAATAACAGTTAACGAACCTGCTACTAAAATACCATCAAACAGTTGCCCGTAGGAAAATAAAAGCATAGGCCTTGTAAGGGACTCCTTGGAATCCAAGCTCCCATCACGTTTCCTTGTTACTAAGAAAATAATAGGAAACACAATTGCGATAACAATTAAGAGACCTACTACTAAAATACCATCAAACATTGCCCGTAGGAAAATAAAAGCATAGACCTTTCAAGGAACTCCTTGGAATCAAAGTTCCGTTGAAGGTACAACAAACATTAATGGAAGATCTTTAAAGTGGGAGTGTTTCCATGGCTCTAACATTAAATGACAAATGACCTGAGATTTCTCTAGAATGTAGGAGAAGAACAAAAATATGTAACTATTATCAGATGTGATAACGAGAGCTCAATCAAACTTGCAAATAATCAAGTGTTTTATAAAAACACAAAGCATATTGATACACAATTTCACTTTGTTAGGGAAAAGGTTCAATCAAAGGAAATCCATATTGAATATTGTAATACTTGTGACAATACTGCAAATATTTTTACTAAGTCTCTTGGAAGAATTAAGCTTGAGTTATTTACGAAGATGTTAGGGCTCTTGGAAGAATTAAGTTTGAGTTATTTACGAAGATGTTAGGAGTGCTAGTGAACCATTTCTCCATTAAGGGGGAGTGTTGAAGATAATGGAGAAATGTATTGTAGGAGAGAGTCAGTTCATTGGTCATAGCGTGTAAACTATATATTCATGATTTGTAATGATGAGTATGTAGAGTGTTTTTCCAGAGGTAGTCTCCAAATGAAGCCCTCATTTGAGAGCTACTCGGTTTATTGAATATATTCTTTGTCTTCCATTTTTAACAATAGCACCCCTTGCCTTATCATAAAGTTGTACTTCTTCCTTTTTTTTTTTTTTTAATCTTATTGTTTCCTATCATAATTAGTTGTGAAAGTCGGCGTTTTAATTATCCATATATGTTTTATAAATTTTCTAGCCCACACTATAGTCCTTGTAGTTGTTTCCTGAAATATTCAATTTATATCAATCAACAATCTTCTTCAGCTCCGAATTAATCATGTTCATTTGTAAATATGGAAATGAAAAAAGTGGGTCTCCTTGTTTTATTGTTCAAAGAATTGTTTGATGACTTTTAGGCAAAAATATGAGCTCGATTACTTGGGGAGTTAGTGTATAGTTATAACATGATCTCAAAATAGTGGAACAATTTTATTTCGTCAAATTACTTTCTATCAAAGTGGGACGAGGCTTCACTCAACAGGAAGCAACCACGACTGACAATTAGCTGTGATTGCTCCTCGTTGAGTGAAGCCTCATCCCACTTTGATAGAAAGTAATTTGACGAAAGAAAATCGTTTGCTAGTGTTGGGATGGGGTCCCTTGGGTTAGTTTCGGGGTTAAAATAACCCAAATTTTGATATAGTTTTTGTAAATAATGTAAATTCTCTGTGATTTGTGGATGAAAAGTGCATAGATGAGTAGGATTTAAAGGGGTTTAGCCCATTTTTTATGTAAAGTTTGAATCGGTTTCGAGATTCACCCATGGTCCACAAACCATGACATTGTATGAAAAATGCTATAAATAGGCGTGTCTTAGAGAGTCTAAGGCATAAGGGGATAATGAAGAAATAGGAGGAAGTGATATCGAGAAGAAGTGGGTAAGATAGAAGAAAGGCTCTGCAGCTGAGTGCACAGAAGCCTAGGTAGAGGCATGAGTACCCTCCATGGGCTGAACACTGAGTTGAACAAGTCATGGCGCAGAACGTGGAAGAAAAGAAAAAGGCATAGTTTGCTGGTAATGATCGCACTATTGCTTGCCGGAATAATGGATTTATAACCAGTTATTCGCTTAACGCTCATTGGTTGATAACTGCAGCTGAGTGCGCGGACACCTGGAGCTGTGTGTGCATGGTAGTTTTGAATTTGTAACCTGGAATTGAAGACAATTTCTGAAGAATTATTGTGTATTTCTATTTATTTTTGTTAATTCTATATGTTGTCGATAAATGATGTGTTTTATGAAATATTGACTGAATGTTACACGATTCTCATGAATGAGTGTTAATGATGTACACAACGCATGTTAAGTATTTTCACAAAGACTGATGAATTCTTCAATGTTTACTAATAACTTAAGTAAATATGCGTGAACCCTAATTTAGGATTGCTCTCTGATGCACGTAAGAAGACATATTGAATGTTAAAGGTTCACAAGGACCGATCTTAGACCTTCGCTAAGGTTTGAAGGCTGTTGTAACAGAGTTGCAACAACGTGTCCTAAGAGTCTATCGATCTGGGCGAAGGCGGATCTGAGGCGCTGGAAGACATCACACTTGTCTTTGGATGTAGAAAATTGGTTCTTGCATCCCTCCATACTGCTTCGGGTGATACTGCAACCTGCGCTATGCTGATTGCTACCGAAAGGGCCAGTAGTGTAGGGTTTTGTTGGTTGGTGTAGCTAACTCTGAACCTGGTTCAGGACCCCCTAAGCCAGCAAATGGTTCCATTGCTGGGACCAAGATCTGCTTGAAAGAGATGTGTGATGTCGCATAACTGGAATCCAAGCAAGAACAAAATTGAAAAGTGGCTGGACGGAAAGATACATGAGTTCACAGTGCAAGAAAACAAGAATACGTGCCTGTCAAAGAAAGAGTGGTGAATAGGTATCTATATACAGAGATACACGAGATCTTCTTTTGCACTTTTCCCATTTAACTGTATGAATGGTTAGCTAAATTAACAGACAATCAAGTAAGGTGGAAGCTCGATAGTCCTATAATGTGGACTCGAAAACTAGTGCGATGGTTAGAAACCTCTAAAAACCAGATCGCATGGGTTGTTGATCATTGGCTCGATCGGATTCTGGGAGAATTTGTTACAGAATTTGCAGTTGATACCTCAGTCAGCTACAACGAAGCAGAGCGACCATTTTTCAAAGGACTGCGAGGTAATTATTTAAGATCATTGAATACTTGGATTACGATATTGTTATGTGAAAAACAGGTGATGCCATTACCTTGATGTTCAGAGCTATGTGAAGTGGACGATTCTTTAGAAATCGTGAAGGATCAAGACCAGAGTATAGTCCATTGATTGGACCTCCTTTAAGTGATGATGAAGGGGTGAAATGAACCTCACTGGGAAGCGTTGTTCAACTAATCACTCAGGAGATTCCTCGAATAAATCATCCTTCCACTCCACCACCACCTCCACCTCCACCACATACACCTTCCCCACACCTCCACCTCCACCACCACCATTCAACATGGCAAACACGATGAAGCCGTTGATCTTCAAAAGCATAGGGAGTGAAGATACATAGCAGTTATGGTTTGTTTCGAATGTTGTTTGGACAACATAACAGATTACTGATGAAAATATAAATAAGGCACGGTTGGTTACCACTATGCAGGATTGCACGCTAACTTGGTATATTAAGTATTGTTCTGATAATCCTCTTGCATTTCTAGTAGAGACTAGGGTGGCTTTAAACAAGGAGTTTAGTAAGCCTTAGTCTGACTCACAATCAGTAATTGGATTCAATGAAATCATGATGAGGTTTGATGAGACACCTTGGGAATTAGATCAAAGGTTGAAGTGTCAGATTCGAGAAGCTAAGATGCAACTCACAGAGAGTTAGCATCGTGAATGGTTTATAGCTTTGCTTCTACCCCACCTGAGAATTTCTCTGCCACAACAAAATATAGGAACATAGGCAAAAGCCTTGGAAATCGCAATGAGGTTGCATGCATCACCTATTCAAGATGTGACCTTGGGGGTATATCAGATCCACTCTCAGTTACAGAGCCTGCACCTAGAATTACAGAGTTTGAAGAAAGATAAGGAGACTAGACTAGAAGTGCGCGTGGAAGTCTAGTTTTTGAATTGCAAGAGCCAAGGTCACGATAAAGAATATTGTCCAATATATGCAAATTATATTACAGGACGGGGGCCAATTCCCCTGAAGCCAGAAGCCCCAGCAGGGCCAAGCGTGGGGGCTGCACTATGGTGTTCTATTTGCCAGGTTGTTGGACAACATGCAACAGATAATTGTCATGTACTTCAAAAGTTTGTCAAGACCCCCTAGCAGTTGTTCTGTAACTTTTGCAAATCGATGGGCCATAATGAGCACCACTACCGCGGCTATGAGCTGATGATGGAAATAACACCTACATACCAGATGTAAGCATAAACTCACCCTCCATATCAGGGCATCAGAGGAGCACGTGGAGGTTTCCAGGGTCAAGGACGAGGTTGAGGAGGAGGACCTGGTAGAGGTCGCGGTCATATTATCTGCTACAACTGCAGATAGCCAAGGCACTACGAGCGAATGTTAGAATCATACACGCCCATCATGTCAATATTGTAGCCAATTTGACCATACTATAGAAGCATGCCCTGTGCTGATAGCTAAAATGAAAGAGAAGAAAGCGCAACCTCAGCAGCCTATGTAGAACTTACAAATGATGATAGTTTAGCCCCACGAGGATGATCAAAGCATGAATATAGTATTGAGGAGTGGAATAACGAATGGCGATGATAAAGGGAAATACACTGAAGAGGACAGATGGGTCTGCAAGGCCCCAGAGAAGGAAGTTGGATTTGATATAAAGCATGATAATGAATCATTTATGGAAGCCAAGAAGAGCTTTGTTGAGGTCTCCACCTCAGGAAGCCAGGACAAGGTGAAAGAAACCAGCGCTCCTGTAGAGGTTGATCCTTCTGTACTCTCTACATTTTTGGAGACCTGCATAAAACTGTTGCGTGATAGAAAAGTTGTGGAAGGCCTGAAGGAATTAATAAATAAATGTCCGAGAAAAATAAGGTCCCTAATGGACACTAGGTGGCCAGAAAGATTGGAAAACATAAGGAAAGAACAGGGCGCGAGATGAGCTCACTACACAGATAGGTCATTATGAAATGGACAAGGTCATTTTGGATCTCGGGTCCGATGCGAACGTATTACCAAAACAGACATGGGAAAGGATGGGGAGACCTGTGTTGCAGTGGTCTTCGATTTATTTTAGGATGGAAAACCAATAGAAAATCATCCACATGGGACAATTATATGGAGTAATAGTGATATAGAAGGTGAGAGCGCGATGGCTGACTTTGAGGTTATAGAAATTTTCGATGACAGTAATCCATACTCCGCGCTCCTGGGAATTGACAGGGCCATTGATATGAATGGGGTCATCAATTTGAAGAAGAGGACAATTTCCTTTGAAAGAAAATCGCTCTAGGTTGTAGTACTGTTGGATCCTATAGAATGGGCGTGCTGTACTGAACCAGTCCTCGATTATGAAGAAAACGATGATGAACTAGATAAAATCTACAAAATAACAGTGCGAGACTAGGATTAGATCAATTCAATGACAGATGGACATATTGCATGGGACCGAGAGAGTTCTTGCACTTCTGATTTAGACAAAAAGTTGGAGCCCTGGCAGAATTGCTTACATGAAGAGTCTACATTGCGATGCAATATGATGATGAAGTCATTGCATTGTGTTTCGTTGGAGGTAAGGAAATTACCCTATTATGATGGTTTCACTGATGTAGATCTATTTTTGGATGAATTTGAGTGTGAAGTCCCTAAGGATCACTGCTTCCAAGCATTAGAATTGGCACTGCGCGCTACGCCTACATGATGGTGGGGTACGCATAAGGATAGTTTTGATGGATGGCGAGATTACAAAAGAATGATGAGGTTGTGGTTTGGGAACGTTAACACTAGAATGACTGAGAAATATAATGGAAGGGATGATCTACGTGATCACCTAGTGAAATGGACTAAATAATGGGGAACAGAGCCATAGCCAGAGTGGGTACACATATTTTGTCATACTTTGGATACAATTCCCATGAACTGGTATCTGGAAACGGAGCTCCACCATGGCACGACAGAATGGGATATATTGAGGGAAGGATTATTATTGACCTTCATCTTTGAAGATGGCTTCACAAGCATTGATGAAGCGATACAAGAAGTTAAGACGGTTATCTTCAAAACATCGAAGGAACTTATGGAATGGGTTCAACCAGATTGGAGCACCCAGCTGCGCCATGCACTGGAATGATATAACGTGACTGATGAAGAGGAGGACAAAAATCTGAGAAACATTAATATTCCAGAGGAAGAACGACATCACGAAGTTGAAGGCCCACAAATAGAAAACCTGGACATCACCGCACCGTTGAAGACAAAGCAAGTGAACATCGGTATTGAAGTAGAAACAAAGTTCATGAAGATTGGAGATTATTGGGACGACGCTACCGTGGATAAAGTTGTTGAGTTACTCTATGAATACAAAGATCTATTCCCTAATAAGTTTTTGGATTTGAAGGGCATAGTTGGCATTTTGGGAAGTTATGAAGATCGCTCTGAAGCCGAACATGAAGTTTATTAAATAGAGGCCGTATCGCCTTAATCCTAAATATAAGGAAAAGGTTTGCCAAGAGCTGGACAAGATGTTGGAGGCAGGCATCATAGAATCGGTTCAAGAATCTAATTGGGCGAGCCTGCTGGTGGTTCAGGAGAAGAAACAAAAAGGTGAAATAAGGATTTGCTCATATTTGTGGAAGCTTAATGATGCGTGTGTTCACGACCCACTTCCAACATCATTTACAGATGAAGTATTAGGCAATGTTGGAGGGAAGGAGGCCTATTCCTTTACTGATGGGTTTTATGGGTATCATCCGATTAAGATCACGCCTGAGGATAGGATAAAAATGACCTTCGCGACAGAGTGGGGTTCTTTTCAGTACACTGTGATACCGTTGGTCTCAAGAATCCGTCAACGCTTCTCCAAAATATTATTGAAGGATTCAATAGTCCCATAGGCTTGCGGGTGATACGGTGTACTCTTTTGATGATATACCTGGAATTATTCAGTCAATGCGTTGATTGTCTCATTGGGACTCAAGAATGAACTTGTGAAGGTCACGAGATGATCAAAGAAAAGGTCATGAAGGAAACAAAATCTGAGAAGTTCACCATATCCATGCCCCTACTACCTGAGCAGGGCCCTTTTTAAGGTCCTCGGCTCATGCAAATCCCGTTGTTAAAAATGGACGTTTGGGAACTCGCAGACCATTTTAGGTTTCCATATTTGGCAACGGTGTTATGAATATAATTCATAACAATTAAATTAAACAAATAAATATTAAATAATCAAATATCGATTATGTTAAATAGTCATTAAATTAAGTGAAAAGACATGTCTAAAAGACATGCCCAACCAGGAAAGGACACCTGCATAGGTATATATAAATAGGTCCTCATTGTAAACATTCATTAGTTATACATTTTCATATATAATAAACTATTATTATTAAATACCTCTTGTGTATTTTTACGTTCAAGCCTACAAGCTATTAGTTTTTATGCTTCAAATGGACAAATACACGTGGAGAGTCTATTATGCAGAAGGAGGTGTTACAACGTTGGAAACGTAGGAATGGGTCTGCCATGTCAGGCACTCAAGGTTGCTCAATTTACTATGGGTGCCACATTACTACCGCACCCCCATTAATACAATCTATGTGTGTCAGTTGCTCACATTGGTGCATGATGGTTATTTATGGCTAGGAGGCCTATCCCCATTACAAACATGCTCATTCACAGAATCACGCACCTGCCTTATAAGGGTGCAAAACTGGATAAGTAGTTCAGTAGAAAGGTTGGGGAAAATCAATTATTTCTATAAAAGACCTGACAGTTCAGTTGGCTTCCCAGATTTTAGTTCCAGCGAAAATGTCGCATGGATGAAGTTCTAACACCCGTAGTTTCCTTGGATGCGCAGTGCACGAAAGGCGTACAATTTAATTGGGTAAGATACCTCTGTCAAGGGTTCCTAGCGAACTGTCGAGAAGCCCAGGATGAAACCAAGCCATTCCACTACACTTGGTTGTTACTGTCAATCATGCTTGTTGCATGGAAATTACCAAAGGATATCCAATTTCCTCTACTTGAGGAAGGATTGCGGGAGGTAGCGCATTTGCTTCCTTATGGTCTACAAAGGATGTTGCAAGGATGTTTCACGGATTGTAGAGACAAAGATATTTTGGGTTCTTATGGAAATGGATCTCCACATGGCCATTAATCAACATCCAAGGTTGTCCTTGACCTTGTTCATGCAGATATCAGCCTATGCGGCAAGGCTGACTTCCACAGAGTATATATCTAGGCACGGGAGGATCCATAGCAGAAATGGCGCTAGTTGCCCTGTTAGTGTCAGAAATTGACGTCTAGGAGGTTTTATTGAAATGGAATGCAGAGTGGCACACCCCATCAGACTTAGCTGCTGGACCAAGCATGGGCACAAGAAGTTCTGCTGCAGAGAAAAAAAAGAGGCAGCTAAGCAGTCTGTGCGTACCGTGGTAGCAAAAAAAAAGAAGGAAGCCGTATAAAAGGCTTGTGTGGAGCAAGAACGTGTTGCCAAGGAGCAGGCAAAACAAGAACATCACAAGTCACAAAAAGGTGACAAGTCACCTTCACCACAGACAAAGAAAGAAGAACTTTTAGGTCAAGGTGGCGGAGGAGATGAGGGGCAAAGCGCCACATTTCTTTTGAAATGATGTGGCAAGGAGAAGTAGGGTGGAACACGAGAAAAGAAGAAATCGAATAAATCACAGATTGATCCCATGGTGTTAATAGAAGGCAATCTTGATGAGATCATCGATAAAATCAGGGATACCATGACCAAAGTGCTGCAGCAGTTTGAGTAGCAATACATGTAGACACTGGGGAGCATCCAAAAGGTTATGCGCGAGCTGCAGATCTAAGCAAGTAGAATACAGGTGGGAATTAGACAAGTACGATGGCAACAGGGACAAGACAAGCAATAGAGTTGGTAAGGACCCTAGACCTTAGAACTGTACCACTGCCAAACAGGTCCATTTGTGTAGAGTCTACTGATGATCGTATCATCCTTAATACAATCAAGAACATTGGACTAAATATAGCGGCACTTTCCAACGAGACACTCCCTGTGCTGCATATGGGGGTGGCAGATGAATTGAGAACTTGGGAGCAACGCGCTTTCAACCTCATCAATAAGTACAAAGTCAATAATGAGCAAATGTTTGCTAAAAATACACGGGCTTTGAAGGAAAAGGAGGCACTTCAGACATGGTGTTCAAGTTTGGAGTCAGTAGTAGCAGAGGCATGCAAGGCAGTGCCTAAGCTTCACATCCCGGAGGATGCACAACCAAAATTCAAAATCAGAAAACTAGCCACTGGTGTGAGTGAGGCTAAAGCGGAGGTTGGACGAGTCACGATTGAGCTAAACATGAAGATTACAGAGTTGTAGTTAAATTTTCAGCCCACAACTTCGCCTGAGGTCCAGGACCAGTGCGGAACCGCAATAAAGGAAGGCATGACTACCTTAGATGCAATAGTCACTGACTGTGCGACATTGTTTGAGCAGGCTATGGACCTTGTGACCAATATACAAGAGGATCTAAAATTGCAGACACTAAACATAGAGGTAAGGGAGCTACAACAGAAATATGATGAAGTTAGGGCAATTGCGCACTCCTTAGCATGAGCGCAGTGCCTTGCCAAAACTACGGGAAGGAAAGCAGCTACTAGCACAGGTGGAGGAAGCACAGAAGAAGGAGGCCTTGCTAAAGGCCAAGTTGCAGCCTTGGTTGGAGGAGGCTTATCAATTCATGACTACCATTCAAGATAAGCTTAAAAGACTGCAGCAGAAACAACAAACGATGAGGTTGGCCATAGAAGGACTAGCTACGGAAACATTGGTCGAGGAAATCAAGCAGGTAGCAATGCAGAGCACTGCCAAAGTTGCAGTTATCCAGGTGGAGTTGGGGGATCTTTGCAGTAAGATCACAGTGCTAGCAGAGTGACTCAATGGTGAGTCACCATCTTTGTGTTGGGGGCTTGTTGGGATGGGGTCCCCTGGATCAGTTTCGAGGTTAAAATAACCCATGTTTTGATACAATTTTTGTAAATAATGTAAAGTCTTCATGATTTGTGGATGCAGAGCGTGTAGATGAGTAGGAGTCAAAGGGGTTTAGCCCCTTGTTTTAAGTAAAGTTTGAGTCGGTTTTGAGATTCACCCATGGTTTGCGAACCATGGTATTGTATGAAAAATGCTATAAATAGGTGTGTCTAGAGAGTCTAAGGCATAAGGGGATAATGAATAAATATAAGGAGGAAGTGATAGTGAGAAGAAGTGGGTAATATTGAAGAAAGCGTTTATAGTTGCATGCGTAGAGGCCTAGGTAGAGTCCGCAGTTGAGTATACAGACCCTTGCAGTTGTGTGCACATGGTAGTTTTGAGTCTGTAACCTTGAATTGAAGATCAATAAAGACAGTTTCAGAAGAATTCTTGCATATTTTGTTTATTTTTGTTAATCCTATATGTTCTTGATGAATGATTTGTTTTATGAATTATTGACTGAATGTTACATGATTCTCTTGAATAAGTGTTAATGATGTACGCAATGCATGTTCAGTATTTTTGTGAAGACTCTGATGAGTTCTCTGATGTTTACTAATAACTTAAGTAAATCTGCGCGAACCCTAATTTAGGCCTGCTCTCTGATGCACGTAAGAAGATAGATTGATTGTTTCACGAAGGTTTGAAGGTTGTTGTAAGAAAGTTGTAGCAACGTGCCCTAAGAGTGTATCGATCTATGTGAAGGCAGATTTGAGGCACTGGAAGAAATCACACTAGTCTTTGGATGCAAAAACTTGGTTCTTGCATCCCCCCATCTTGCTTCAGGTGAGACTGCAGCCTGCGCTACGTGGGTTGTCGCCAAAAAGGCTAGTAGTGTAGGGTTTTGTTGGTTGGCGCAACTAACTCTGAACTTGGGTCAGGACCCCCTAAGCCAACAGATAGAAAGTAATTTGATGAAAGAAGATCGTTCCATTGTTTGGATATCATGCAATAAATATATACAAACTCCACGGGAAATCAAGCTAATATGTCTGTTTGAAAGTCATCAGGCAATTCCTTGAAAAAACCTTTTTATTTTGGAAACTCTAAATACATTGAGGCCATTTTTCTCAAATATTCAAATTAAAGCTCTTTTACTAAATGTTCAAGACCCCTCAATACTATTCAATGGCTAAATCTAGTAGGGACAACATAAATTATTTGTTGGATAAAAGTATAGTTGGGTGTTCTAAGATGGACATGACCTTATCCCTTAATTATCAATGACTAATTTCTTACCTCACTTTTAATTTCATTTTCTTGCATGTTCTTAAATGTGTGGGTATATTTTCTTCACCATTGAGCTTGCTTTGTGATTATGTGAATTGTACATGGTACTAGAGCTAGAGCTAGCTAAAATACTAGGAATTGTTGGTCTTGCATGCAATTGCTCATATCTTGATACTTACATATATCAAATGACATGGTATCTATTAAACATAGTTAATAACACTATCTATTTCTCAAAATAAAAATGTGTACGAAATTTATCATCAATTAGGTATAAGATTGAAAAGTGCAATTAATGAACTTTTAAATTAAGTGTACAGAGCTTGTGTTCATAATTATGTAATTGGGACTAAAAGAAAGTTTCTTGTGATTGCCTAAAAGTTGTGATGCTAGGATTTGGCAGAATAGAGGAGATACCTTTGATTCCTTCTACTAAGTCTACTATGGTTATCATGGTGATAAATGCATTAACTTGGGCCTTAATATAAAGTGATTCCTTCTCTCAAGGATATTTCTCCTCTTGATTAAGTAGGTTTATCCCATAAAAAATTTAACTTCTTTTGTGATTGTTTTAATTGATTGCTTATGATGTTGTTAGAGTTTTAACTCATTAAACTAAGATTTGATTCATTTTTCGAAGCTATGGTTAAATCGTTTTTAAAGTTATGCATAGTATAATTAATTTGGAAGTAAAGATATTATCATGTTGTGTAGAATGTGTGGCTGGAAGGCTAAGTATCAAATTAATTTAGAAATTATTATGCCATGTATGTTGTTTTATGCTTTTAGATCTAAAACTATTTAAATTCTTAAAGAAAATGACAAAAACATAATAGATAAGATCTTCCTTTATTTCCATATTTAATACATGATGATAATATACCTTGTGGAAAGATGAACATCAGAATACCAATTCATCTAGAAGCTCTTGTTCCCTGAGCCCAATATTCTTGGTTTCTTCTTCTAATATCAGATATGATCTCCATAATGAATGGTCACACCATTTATCAAGACAAGGTCTGTGAAAAATGTGGCAGAAAGGCAACTGTCTAATCGCAATTCATTCTACTATGGCGAGGAGTCCTGTTTTCATAACCGAATTATGTTCAGGGTCAATGAACCACTAAGAAGTAGGCCCATTCCTCAGACATTGGGCTCACATACTGAAAACCAAAACTTTTTTAGTGTCACTGGTAGCTTTGTTCCAGCCAATAGATCCATGAATTCAATTGCAAGTTTCATGTATTCTCTTAGAGTAGTACAAATAACCCTTGAGAGAAGAGATGGGTGTTGCATGATTTTTTTTTAAATGCAACAGTAATATTCTAACCACTTGTAAATGAAAATCGTAAGAGAGGTAAATCAAATAGTTGGAGCACTACTTCTATACCTTTTTCTCAACGAACAAACCATATATATGTATCATGAATAATATTCTCTAACAGAAGTATAACATTGCTAATACAATATGGGAGAAAGGATTCCAATTTTTATGTCTAAAGAATTTTTTCAACAGAAGTATCAACCCCGAGCTTAGATATTTTCCTTAATGATTCTTATCCATCCATTGAACTAACTATCATCTGTTTTAAATCAATCTCTATGGGAACAAGCACAGAAGGGTTGGTATAATCTTGCAACCAAGAAGACATTTCATTTCCAGATCCAAGGTTTGCAATAGTATTTAAAATTTAAGAGGGAAGAAGAAGCCCTTCAGAGGGAAGGAAAATGTAGGATAGAAAGGCGAAGAAGAAGCCCTTCAGGGGGAAGGAAAATGTAGGACAGAAAGGCAGAAGTACACCACAAAGAAAACCCCCTCAAAGTATGTCCTCAAACATAAGTGATTCAAGACCTAAATGTTTTTATTGTGGTAGAGTTGGTCACATACCTAAAAACTGTCAGAAGAAGAAGTTAGATGAAGGTTTCCATAGACATAAGAAGCATGTAGGACACTTTACTTATGAAGATTAGAATCAGAATCTTAGATTGTTTGTATCTAATTATGGATTCTCTACTGAGGATGATGAAGCAAAAACTTGGTTTATGGACTCAAGAGCTTCCACTCACATGATAGGTAAGAGACATTGGTTTGATAATTTTAAAGAAACTAGCAGTGTTGCAAATATCTATCTTGGTGATGATAGAGGGTACCAAATCAAAGGGTATGTTAATGTTCCTGTCGTTTTACCTGATGGAAATATTAAACATATTCAAAATGTAATGTATGTACTCGGAATAAAAAATATCTTGATCTTTGTTTCTATGATAACAGATCAGAACCTTAAGGTAGAATTTTTTAATTCTTATTATGTTATTAAATATTTGCTGGATCGTATGAAGTCAATTGCATCAGGTATTCGAGTGGGAGGATTGTATAAGTTGAATGTAAGAAGTGCACTACACCAAGCCTTGACCTCATTGGTTATGACTGCAGAAGACTTATGGCATCAAGGATTCGGTCATATCAACTTCAATGACCTGTTGTTACTTTTGAAACAAGGTATAGTCAATGGTATTCTTGTTTTAAAGAATGTTCATGTTGATTGTGAAGCATGTTCTCTTCAGAAGATGCATAGAGATGAGTTTCCTGCAAATGTAGATAGAAAAAAGAAAGATATACTAGAGCTTGTGCACACTGATTTTTGTCGATCGATGTAAATGAGGTCATTAGGAGGTTCCTATTATTTCCTATTATTTGTTGATGATTGCACTATATTTACTTGGGTATATTTTCTAAGAAAGAAGAGTCATACTTTTGAGTATTTTAAAGAATTCAGAAGCATGATCGAAAAACAGACAGGAAAATTCATCAAAATTCTCTGCTTGGATCAAGGGGTAGAATACAAGAAAGGTGGTTTCATCAAATATTGCAAGGACCACGAGATAGATCAGCAGTTCACAGTACCGCACACTCCTCAATAGAACGAGGTTGTAGAGAGGGAGAATAGAACCCTTGTGGAGTGTGCTCGAAGCATGTTAAAAGGTAAGAATATGTCTAATGGATTTTGGGCAAAAGGAATAAATACTGCAGTATATTTGAAGAATAGGAGTCCAGAGAAAAACCTTTATTTTAAAACTCCATTCAAAGCATTATTAGGTTTTAATCCTGCAGTTAATCATTTAATAGTTTTTGGCTCCAAAGATTTTTCTCATGTTCCAAAAGAGGATAGGAAGAAACTTGATTCAAAGGCCATTAAAGGCATTTTTGTTGGGTACTACAGAAAGTTTAAAACTTATAAATTGTTTAATCCCTCTACTAAGAATTTTTTTACAAGTAGAGGTGTGGTATTCCATGAGTAGATTGATGATGGAAACCATGAAATAAGAAATGAAGAATGGCACATGCCTTTGCTGGTGGAAGATGGAAGTGATGATAGGGACAACCATGAGTAGTAGCAAAAAAAGAAACAACAATAGAAAAAGGGCGATGTGGATGGTACAAATGTAGGAAACAGGCCAAGTCCACCAAGGGATGATCAGATCAAATTTAAAGCCATTCCACCGCTCAGGAGATCAGGTAGGAAAATTCAGTTGCCAACAAGATATAGGGATCATTCTCTTATAACTAGTATGTTAAATGTTGTTGAACCCTCTAATTATAAATAAGAAATTCAATATTGTGAATGGAGGGAAACCACAAAAGAGGAATATGAGTCAATACTGAAAAAAAAACCTGGGATCTAGTTGAACTACCTAAAGGCAAGCAACCCATAGGTTGCAAATGGTTATACAAGCCTAAATTTAAAGCACATGGAAGCATAGAAAAATATAAATCTAGGCTATTTGCAAAGGGGTACTTGCAGAAAGAAGGAATAGACTATGAGGAAACCTTCGCCCCTATAGCTAAATTAAACACAATTAGAATGTTAATTTCCTTAGCTACCAAACATCATTGGATGATACACCAGCTAGATGTGAAATTTTCATTCTTAAATGGGGAATTAAAGGAAGAAGTGTATTTAATGCAACCTGAAGGGTTTGTTAAATAAGGGGAGGAACATTTAGTCTGTATATTAAAGAAAGCATTGTATGGACTAAAATAGGCACCCAGGTCATGGTATGATAAAATTGATTCATTTTTACTACAACATAGTTATAAAAGAAGCAAGAATGACCCTAATTAGTATACTATGTTTTGATTTCTTTATAAGTGATGATCTTATCATTAAAGGAAATGCTGATGAACTCATTAAAAAAAATCAAGTCGCAGATGTCACAGGTTTTTGAGATGAAATACCTCAGAGAGTTACATTATTATTTGGGTCTAGAAGTCTGGAGGGATTTTGGCCACACTATTTTGTCTTAGGGAAAGTATGTCAAGAGTTTATTGAAAAAGTTCATAATCGATTAGTACGAAGAAACATCAATGCCTTTAGAGTAGAACACCAAACTTCAGAATAATAATGATTCAAATGAGGCCGATGAAATAATGTATAGACAACTAGTTGGGAGTCTAATTTACTTGCCTATAACTAGGCTAGATTTGGCTTTTGCAGTTAATGTATTGAGCCAATTTATGTCAAAGCCTCTTGAGAATAATTGGGCTGTAGCGAAAGGCATCTTAGGGTATCTCCAAGGAACCTTAGACTTTGTTATTAAATATATTGATTCGTTTGATGTTAGATTGGCAGGCTTCTCAAACTTAGACTGGTCCGAAAATCTAGCTAATCAACATTCCATAACAGGTTATGCATTCAACATTGGGTCTGGGTCATTGCATGGAGCAACAAGAAGTAGAACAATGTATCCTTGTCTTCATCAGAAGCAGAGTATCAAGCAATGTGCGTAGCAACATGTGAGACAGTTTGGTTGAGGAAACTTCTAGAGAATGCTGGAGAAGAACAAAAAGATGCAACTGTTATCAGATGTGATAACCAGAGCTCAATCAAAATTGCAAATAATCCAGCGTTTCATAAAAATACAAAGCATATTGATACACAATTTCACTTTGTTAGGGAGAAGGTTAAGTCAAAGGAAACCCATATTGAATATTGTAATACTTGTGACAATGCTGCAAATATTTTTACTAAGCCTCTTGGAAGAATTAAGTTTGAGTTATTTAGGGCGATGTTAGGAGTGCTAATGAACCCTTTCTCCATTAAGGGGGAGTGTTGAAGATAATGGAGAAATGTATTTTAGGAGAGAGTCAGTTCATTGGTTATGTGTGTGCCTTAGATTAGGATTTAGTTCCTACTTCTTAGATAGTTGTTCTAACTTCCCTATATGTGTGTAAACTATATATTCATGATTTGTAATGATGAGAATATAGAGAGTTTTGCCAGAGGTAGTCTCCAGGTGAAGCCCTCACCTGAGAGTTGCTCAGTTTATTGAATATATTGTTTGTCTTCCACTTTTTACAATAACACCCCTTGCCTTATCAGAAATCTGTACTTTTTTTTAATCTTATTGTTTCCTATCATAAAGTAGTTGTGAAAGTTGATGTTTCAATTATCTATATATGTACTATAATGACACGTTTGACGTTTTAATTATCCATATATGTTTTATAAATTTTCTAGCCTACAATATAGTCCTTGTAGTTGTTTCCTAAAATATTCAATTTATATCAATCAACAATCTTCTTCAGCTTCAAATTCATCCTGTTTAGCTGTAAATATGGATATGAAAAAAGTGGGCCTCCTTATTTTTGTTCAAGAATTTCCTGATGAATTTTAGGCAAAAATATTAGCTCGATTGCCCATGGAGTAAGTGTATGGTTATAGCAAGATCTCGAAACAGTGGAACACTTTTCTTTCTTCAAATTACTTTCTATCAAAGTGGGATGAGGCTTCACTCAACAGAGAGTAGCCACACAGATTTTCAGGCGTGGCTGCTCCCTGTTGAGTGAAGCCTTGTCCCACATTGTTAGAAAGTAATTTGACGAAAGAAAATCGTTCCATTGTTTGGAGATCATGCAATAACTATATACAAATTACACGGGCAATCAAGCGAATATGTCTGTTTGAAATTCATTGAGAAATTCTTTGAACAATGTTTTCATACCTTTTATTTTGGAAAGTCTAAATCCATTGAGGCCATTTTTCTCAAATATTCAAATTAAATCTCTTTTACCAAATGTTCAAGACCCCTCAATACTATTCAATGGCTGAATCTAGTAGGGACAACATAGATTATTTGTTGGATAAACTTATAGTTGGGTGTTATAAGATGGAAATGGCTTTATCCCTTAATTATCAATGACTAATTGCTTACCACACTTTTAATTTCGTTTTCTTGCATGTTCTTAAATGTGTGGGTATATTTTCTTCACCATTGAACTTGCTTTGTGATTATTTGAATTATACATGCTACTAGAGCTAGAGCTAGCTACAATACTAGGAATTGTTGGACTTGCATGCACTTTCTCATAGCTTGATACTTATATATATCAAATGACATGGTATCTATTAAACATGGTTAATAACAATATCTATTTCTCAAAAGTAAAATATGTATGAAAATTTATCATCAATTAGGTATAAGATCGAAAAGTGCAATTAATGAACTTTTAAATTAAGTGTACAATGCTTGTGTTCATAATTATGTAATTGGGACTAGAAGAAAGTTGCTTGTGATTTCCCAGAAGTTATGATGCTAGGATTTGGAAAAATAGAGGAAATAGGTTTGATTCCTTATACTAAGGCCACTATGGTTATCATGGTGTGATCCAGGTGGCTCCAGAGACACACACAGGACAAAGAGGGCTTATGGAAGCTCAAAAATCAAAATAATCAGAATGCTTTTGAACAAGTACTAGAGCGTAGATCTCATCATCCTGATCGCAATAGTGTGAATGGTTCATCAACCCGAGCTCGTATGAGGGAAAACAAGCTAGTCAATTTTTTTCTCAAAGTTGGACTGTGGGCTAGGTTTGAGTGTCCTACAATTTGACCGACCCCGAGGCATGAAACTTAGCTCTCGGAAGAGGGTGAATTTGTTGGATCCTTAATTTGTCTAATATCCCCTATATTAG
>APFE030755953.1:85116-131173 GCA_000404065.3 Pinus taeda
CCCGCCCTTTTTTAAAACCTCATATTTTTTTTAACCAAAACAATGAGTTTAAACGGGTTTGGGGTCTGCATTGGGTGGCCCGCTCCATATCAACCGAAACCATGGATTAAATCATTGTGTTACTTGTTGGAGGTGTTGTTTACGGTTGGGCATATAATGGTTTTGGATTAAGTTTTGGGGCCGCCCGCTTGGGCGCCGGTCACATGGGCTGGGTGGGTTCGACCCCCGCCGGTCTTGTAATACATATGATGACGCGTTAAGATTTGGTGGTTCGACGTATAATATGGTATTGCGATGTGGTTTGTTTGTTTACGTGTGGGGGTGCCCGAGAGGCGGGCCGGCCAAGTGGGTTCGAGCCTTGCCACCCTCGGCCTTTAGTTGTGTGGTGGTGAGGGCGTGGACCGGGTCCACCTCTGTTGGCCTGCCCACCACCCATTCAATGTTATATATATCTATATCTATATATATATATATATATAATATATATATATATTATATATAATAATATATATATATATATATATATATATATATATATGCGCATAGGGAGGGGGTGGTGGGGTTGGTGGCCCCTACCCCTAATGTTATATTTTTTTTAATACTTTTTTCACTATATAAAACCATTTTAAAAAATTCGTATTTTAAGCCAAATTAAGCAAATTAACGAGGCAACAAATTTTCCCTGAATTTGGCCGGAATCAGGTGGCAAGGTTTTGTCGAATTTGTGGCCTCCTTAAGCCTACCCGGTCATTGAAAAGTCAACCCAACTTTGACTGCTCTTAAATTTCGCACACGGACTCGGTTTGATGAACCGTTCACACCACTGCGATCACGAAGATGAGATCTACGCTTTGGCCTTGGGTCGAAGTCTTTCTAAGAACTTTAATTTTTGACCATTCGTAAACCCTCTTTGTCCTGTGTGTCTCTCTGGAGCCACCTGGATCAATCCTCCCCACTGTGGAGCTTTTGGTCCTCCAAAAGCATGAATAATAACCTAAATATTCTTTGTACCTTGTTTGCATCAGAAGCATCTTGAAAAGGTCTTGCTTCCATCTCCTTGAACTTTGTTCTTCAGAGCCTTAAGCGACGAGCCGACACCTGCCACCTCTGCAACTTGTAGTACATTGTTTTGCAAACTACATGCTTGATTGACATGACCTACTAATGACCCAAACGTCCCACACTTGCCACGAGTTTATAACACATACTCGGTTGTCAAGTTTACATTAAGATGGATGCAATACCCCAGCTACGACAATAAGGCCAACTTATCATTGTTGCTTCAACAAGTGATGGAAAACACACCATCAATGCAACACATGATTTACATACATAAGGCCAAACACTATTGTTTTGACAAGTGATGGAAACATAACATCACTTTTAGAGTTTAACATGCGACTCAAAACATGATCAGACATCATTGTTGCTGACCAAGTGATGGAAACACATCATCACTTTTACATTTTAAAATGCAACAAATGATTTACAAAAGAATGACCATGAAACAACAACATGTCTAGAAACCATTTTTCACTTATCAATGTGAATGGGTCACCTCCTTGAGGTGGTTTTTCTTGTTGAACAAATACTTTACCTGGTTCACGCACTGAAGCTTTGTCTTTAGGGTGCTGCTCTAGATGGAGCTTCCAACAAGTAGCTCTTTGTTGGCTTGTTAGGGCCTGACCTAGGTTCAGAAGTGATTTAGCCAAACAAATCCCGAAACTACCGACCCTTTCAGAAATAGTCTGCGGTGCACGGACTGAGGTCTCACCTGAGGTAGTATGGGAGGGTGCTAGAACTAGGTTTCTACACCCTAGGGTTGTCTTAATGAAGTCTGGGAAGTTCGCGAACTGATCCTGGATGCTCACACTGCTCCGCGCAGCTATTTGACCTTTGCATATCTCTGTAAAGAGCATGAAGATGTGCGGTCTAGATCCTTTAACCTTACTGCGTTATTATTATAGATCTTAACTTAATTTTTTGGGCTCATTATTCTTATCAACATTCAACATTCATGAACAAGTGCACGTAATCATAAACTGTAAGAAGATGCATAAACATATAACAGAAGCATAAACATACAGATCTACGAATATATGCACAATATTTTAGAACCAACTTAGCTTTTATTACACTTCTGTTCCATTACAATCCCAACTCCGCCTTGCGCACTTAGCTACAGGGGTCCACGTACACAGCTGTAGACTCTACCTGGCGTCTACGCACATAGCTACAGAGCCTCTTCCTACTCCTACAACCCAAGACTCGGACTTACAAACTCAGAGTGAATATCGCATTCAAAATCCCATATCACTTAAGATCAACTCTTATAAAAATTTCCTTCTACTCTTAGAGCCTCGCTCTATTTATACATTCCCATGGTACGTAGACCATGGGTAAGTTGACACATTCTATATTAAATTGAAATATTTTAGGGCGGACAACCTTAGAATCTCGTGCTCTGTGCCTTCATTTCGGGGGGTCTTACATTACTTTTGACAAAAATTCGAGTTACAAGCCCCAAAAAGCTTCTTTGGGGGGATTCGTTGCCCAACGGTCCCCAAACACAATCATCATGACTCGTCCTCGAGTCACCTGGCGAGTGTGGCGATCTTTGCTCGAAGTCCATCCAACTATGCCTATGCTGTGCAAAGGTCCACAATGCCCCATGTTGCTGTCATTTGGATTTGATCCATCTCTTCCTCTAAATCATTTGCATCTGACTTGATTCGCTACTTTGATGCCGGATTCTAGTACATGTGTTTATAGTCCCACAACTCTATTTGGCTCGTCGGGTCGTGAAGATTGTACTTTAGTCAATTAGTCATACAGCCGGCCCACCCATGTAGAGCTTCAGGCGACTACCATTTACTCTTCATGGGAAGGGTTCTCCATTAAGTTTGATTAGCTGGACCGCGCCCCATCTGTAACTTCTTTGACCACATATGGTCCTAACCAATGCATTCTGAGTTTCCTCGGAAATTTTTTGAACTTGTTGTCATACAGCAACACTAAATCGTTTACCTTGAATGTGCGCGTCTTGATATGGAAATCATGCTAGGCTTTCTCATGCTGTTACTATACCTGCTGATGGAATCCCGCCAGAAACCATTCTTCCTCAAGTTCTTCCAATTGCACGAGCCTCTCTTCCAATGCTTCGTGGTCTGACATGCCTGTCATCGTTGCTATCCACAAACTGGGTATGATGTATTCCATTGGCATGACTGCTTTCGTGCCATAGACTAACCTGAAAGGTGTATGACCCATCAATTTCTTGCATGTGGTTCTGTATGCCCATAATACGGCAGGTATGCATAATTCCTAGCCATTTCGCTGTGTGTTACATACTTTGGTCAGCGTAGTCTCCATAATCTTGTTGAATGCTTCTAGTGTCCCATTAGCTTGCGGATGGTATGGTGTACTTTGCTGATGATACACTTGGAACTGCTCGATGAGTACATTGATATTTTCGTTTAGGAAGTGTGTTTTGCGGTCACTCATTAAAATTTTTGGGCATCCAAACCATGTCAACACGTTGTCAAACAAAAATTTCGCAGCCGTGTAGTCCCTAACCAGCTATGCTTCTACCAATCGAGTCAGGTACTCTGTCGTGGTGATGATGTAGCACACGTACGTCTTCCCTTGAGGTTTGATTGGCCCCACAAAGTATATTTTCCATTTCTCGAATAGCTGCAGCATCATCTGTGGATTGAATGGCATGTCATGCCTTCGCGATGGTTTCCTAGTGCTTTGACATACGTCATAGACCCGATAGTGTGCTTTGGAATCTTTATGTAGGGTTGGCCACCATAGTTCAGGGTGAAGAATCTTCTGTGCCGTCACCTGTCTCGCATAGTGTCCTCCTGCAGCCCCCCCATGTGCTTCTTTGAGGATCTGTCCTTGTTCAAATTCAGGTACATATCTTCGTAATATCTCATCATTTCCCATTTTGTAGAGGTGCCATGTGATGACAGAAAAACCGCCGCATGTACCACCAATTCCTTCTTCTGCGAGATTGAATATCCTTGTGGCGTAATCCCTGTGGTTAAAAAATGAATTATATCTTCGAAGTGTCCGTCCGCGACACACACCGCAAAGAGTTGTGCATCAGGTAGTCCTTCTTCCAAATTTGTTGGCTCCTCTCCTTTCTCAATTCGTGATAAGTGATTTGGTCCTGCATTTAGGCATCCTGGCTTTACGATGATCTCAAAGTCATATTCTTGAAACAGTAGTAGCCATCTGCATATGTGCCCCCCCAACACAGGCTTATTCACCAGGTATTTCAACGCGGAATGATCGGTATACATCTTGAAGTGCCCACCAAGTAAATAGTGTTGGTATTTCTGGAGGGCGTGTACCATTGCCAACCCCTTGCGCTCAGTAGTAGAGTAGTTCTTTTCAGCTTTGGATAGTTGCTGACTCGTGAACATGATTGGGTGATCCATGCCTTCTACACCTTGCGTAAGTACATCTCCTGGTGCGATACACCACGCATCAACGTGTACATGAAATTCTATGTCCCATTTTGGAAAGAAGAAGATGGGAGTGGATGCTATTTTCTCCTTAAGAACATCCAAAATTTTCTCACAATCATCATTCCAACAATATGTAGTGTCCTTTTTCAATAGCTTCTCCATTGGCACTGTTATTTGTGCATATCTCTTGATAAAATTCCTATAGTAACCAGTGTGCCCCAATGTAGCGCGTAGTTGTTTGACACTTCGTGGCACTTCCAGATTGAGAATAACAACAATATTCTCCAGATCTACCATGAGATCTTGTTTTTAGACCACATGGCCGAGCAGGTTTCCAAAGGGGATGAGGAAGGTGCATTTTTTTAGATTTAGCACAATGTGGTGTCATCGGCAAGTATCTAGCATCAAACATAAGCTTGCTATATGGTGTTTAACTAACTCGAATACAATCCAATCATCCAGATAAACCTCCACAAACTTGTGGATGTATTCCTTGAATGTGGCCACCACTACATGCAAAAATATCGCTAGCGCATTCTTCAGTCCAAAGGGCATAATGGTGTATTGAAAACAGCCCCATTCAGTTGCGAAGGTTGTCTTGCTCCTATCTTTCGGTGCGATCTTGATCTGATGGTACCCTGAGAAGCCATCCGTGAATGAGTAAGCTTCCTGATCCCCAACATTCTCCACTACTTCATTTGTAAACGGTGTCAGGAATGGATCGTGAACACAGGCTTCGTTGAGCTTCCAGAGGTCCAAGCAGATTTGAATTTCGCCCTTCTATTTTTTCTCTTGTACTACCATAGGACTCACCCAGTCTAATTCTTCCACTAGTTCAATAATTCCGGCTGCAAGCATTTTGTTTAATTCTTCACGGACCTTTTCTTTATAGTTCAGATTCAAATGGTAGGGTCCCTATTTAACTAGCTTCGCATCTAGTTTCAGAGTGATCTTCATCATCCCTAAATCGCCAATGATCCCTTTTAAGTCTGTGATTTTGGACGGGAACAAATCTTAGTATTTGCGGACTAACTTGGCGACCTTATCTACTGTAGGATCGTCCCAGTAGTCCCCAAGCGTCACATATTTTGGCTCCGTGTCTATACCTATGTTTACTTGCTTTGTTTTTAGCGGCGCAGTGATGTCGGGGTCCTCAATTGATGGTCCTCGAACTTCATGACACCCTTAAGTTTCTGGAATATTAATGTTTCGGAGGTCGTCATCATCCTCTTCTACTTATATGTTATAACATTCGAGGGCACGACTTAACTAGGTTGCCCATGCTGGTTGAACTTATTCTCGTGGTTCCTGTGGTATTTTGAAGATGGCAGCTTTCACGGCTTGCAGCGTATCGTCAACATTATCTGACCATCGGTCTTCAAAGGTGAATGTTAACAAAAATCCCTCGAGCGAAACATCCCATTCACCTGTACCATGTCAGAGTTTTGTCTTGATATACTAATTCATGGGTATGACATCTAGGGTATGATAGAATAAATGTACCCATTCAGGTTGAGGCTCTTCTCCATAGGCCTTGGTCCATTTTACAAGGTGCGTGTGCGGGCCATCGCATCCATCGTATTTATTTGCTAACCATAGTTCTGGTTTCCCAAATCGTAGTCGAATCATCGTCTTGTAGCCGTGCCAGTTTTCAAAATTTCCTTGATGTGTTCCCCACCAATGTGCAGGTGTCGCACAAAGTGCCCAATTTAATGCATCGAACCATTGTTACTTCGGTACTACACTTTCAAACTTGCTCAAGAATTCATCCACCACTGTCAATCCATCATATGTCGGTAGATCTCGAGCCTGGGCTATTACGAAATGCAGTGATCTAGTCATCATGTTGCAGTTCAGCGTTGTCACTTCGTTCAACCAACTGTGCCAGCGTTGATCTTCTTCATCTGAATTCGAGGTGCAGGAACTTGTGCGCTCCCACAGGATTCTTCCATTTGCAGTCGGATTCACCCAATCCTGATCTCGCGTAGTTATCTTGTAGATACAATTTAGCTCATTGTCACTTCCATCGTCGAGCACAGGTTCAGTGTAGCGTGCTCCTTCGGCTAGATCTAGGGGAATGACTACGCGGAAGGAATTTTTCTCGAATATCTCTATCACCTCAAAGTCCGTCAGCATGCTCGCACCTTCGATATCAAATGTTACCCCTTGCAGCCTTCCCATGGGCAGGATATTTTGTTGGTTTTCCATCTGTAATTGAATAAGGGACCACTGCAATGCAGGCTTGTCCATGTGTTTCCATGTCTGTTTTGGTAACAGATTCGCATCCAAACCCAGGTCTAGAATTACCTGATCCATTTAATATTCACCAATATACACCGTCAATCGCATTTCCCTCCCGGTGCGCAATGCATGCTTTCCTAATTTCCGAACCACGTGCAGTTCCCCTGATCCCGCATGCCTGGTGATCAACTCTTCTAGTCCATTAATTGCCCTATTATTGTACAACAGTTTCGTGCATGTCTCTAAAAAGGTAGTAAGCATAGAAGGATCCATTCCTAGCTCTGGTTGATCCTTACTACCTGAAGTAGAGGCCTCCGCGAAGATCTTCTTAGCTTCCATAAATGTCTCCTTTGCGCATTCCAAGTCAAACTCAGGTTCCTTTGTTGGAGCATTGTGAACCCATGTATCTTCTTCGTGTTGCTTCCCCTTATCTTTCCCTGTGTTCGCGCCACTTCTGAGCACCATGTTCACGTTGGGGTCTTCTTCACGTGGTTCAGACCTCATCATTTGGATATTCTGAGTCAACTTAGGCTGTAGTACTCCTTTCTTGCTCATCTGTGAGATCAATGTAGGACAATCTACCATCTCGTGATCAAACTGAGAATAGGGTCCACGTAGATTCGAATTTCGCCCTACTATTTTTTCTCCTGTACTACCGTAGTACTCACCCAGTCTGATTCTTCCATTGGTTCAATAATTCCAGCTGCAAGCATTTTTTCTAATTGTTCACGAACCTTTTCTTTATACTTCAGATTCAAATGGTAAGGTCCCTGTTTAACTGGCTTCACATCCTATCTCAGAGTGATCTTCATCATCCCTAAATCGCCAATGATCCCTTTTAAGTCCGTGATTTTGGTCGGGAATAAATCTTGGTATTCGCGGAGTAACTCGGCGACCTTATCTACCGTAGCATCATCTCAGTAGTCCCCAAGCATCACATATTTTGGCTCTGTGTCTATACCTATTTTTACCTGCTTTGTTTTTAGCGGTGCAGTGATGTCGGGGTCCTCAATTGATGGTCCTCGAACTTCGCGACACCCTTAAGTTTCTGGAATATTAATGTTTTGGGGGTCGTCATCATCCTCTTCTGCTTGTACATTATAACATTTGAGGGCACGACTTAACTGGGTTGCCCATGCTGGTTGAACTGCTTCTCGCAGTTCCTGTGGTATTTTGAAGATGGAAGATTTCACGGTTTGCAGCGCGTCGTCAATAGTATCCGACCATCGGTCTTCAAAGGTGAATGTTAACAAAAATCCCTCGCGCAAAACATCCCATTCACCCATACCATGTCGGAGTTCCATCTTGATATACTAATTCATGGGTATGACATCGAGAGTATGATAGAATAAATGTAACCATTTAGGCTGAGGCTCTTCTCCATAGGCCTTGGTCCATTTTGCAAGGTGTGTGTGTGGGTCATCGCATCCATTATATTTATCTGCTAGCCATAGTTCTGGTTTCCAAAATCATAGCTGCATCATCCTCCTATAGCCGCGCCAGTTTTCAAAATTTCCTTGATGTGTTCCCCACCAATGCGAAGGTGTCGCACGCAGCGCCCAATTTAATGCATCGAACCGCTGTTGCTTCGGTACTGCACTTTCAAACTTTCTCAAGAATTCATCCACCGCTGTCAATCCATCATATGTCGGTAGATCTCGAGCCTGGGATGTTACGTAATGCAGTGATCTAGTCATCATGTTGTAGTTCAACATTGTCAGTTCGTTCAACTGTCTTCTTTGTCTAAATCCGAGGTGTAGGAACTTGTGCACTCCCACAAGATTCTTCCATTTGGAGTCGGATTCACCCAATCTTGATCTCGCGCAATTATCTTTTAGATGCACTCTAGCTCATTGTCACTTCCATCGTTGTGCATAGGTTCAGTGTAGCGCGCTCCTTTGGCTGGATCTAGCGGAATGACTATGCGTAAGGACTTTTTCTCGAATATCATCTTCCGCTTCTTTAGGTTAATGACTCCATTCATATCAGTGGCCCAGTCTATTCCTAGAAACGCAGGGTAAGGGTTGCTTTCATCAACAATCTCTATCACCTCAAAGTCCGTCTGCATTCTCGCACCTTTGATATCAACTGTTACCCCTTGCAACTTTCCCATGCAAAAGATCTTTTGTTGGTTCTCCATCTGTAATTGAATAAGGGACGCCTACCCATGCATTCCCATGTCTATTTTGGTAACACATTCGTGTCCGAACCTAGGTCTAGAATTACCTGATCCATTTCATATTTGCCAATTTGCGCCATCAATCGCATTTCCCTCCTGGTGCGCAATACATGCTTTCCCAATTTTCGGACCACGCGCGGTTCCGCTGATCTCGCACACCTGGTGATCAACTCTTGTAGTCCCTTAACTGCCCTATTATTGCGCAACAGTTTCATGCATGTCTCTAAAAAGGTAGTAAGCATATAAGGATCCATTCCTAGCTCTGGTTGATCCTTACTACCTGAAGTAGAGGTCTCCACAAAGCTCTTCTTAGCCTCCATAAACATCTCCTTTGCGCGTTCCAAGTCAAACTTAGGTTCCTTTGTAGGAGCCTTGCGAACCCATGTATCTTCTTCGTGCTGCTTCCCCTTATCTTCCCCTATGGTCGCACCACTTCTGAGCACCATGTTCATGTTGGGGTCTTCTTCATGCGATTCAGACCTCATCATTTGGATATTCTGAGTCAGAGTAGGTTGTAGTACCCCTTTCTCATGCATCTGTGTGATCAATGTAGGAAAATCTACCATCTTGTGATAAAATTGAGAACATACAAAGAATATATTCTCGTTGGGTTGGTATAATTGCGAGTGTAGCGCCCCAGTTCTCCGCAATTGTAATAGATTAATTGTCCTCAACCCCTTCCTAGCCCCATTCCCCCTTTCCTCGACCTCGACCCCAAAATATAGCATGCGCCATCCACGTGGCTGGGTTGAGGCCTTGCGTTTTTGTCTGCATTCTATAGGCTAGGGTCTACTCCATCATCAACTCATAGTTGTGACATGTACGCTCGTCGTGGCCCACCGACCTACAAAAATTACAAAACTGCTACTGTAGAGTCTGTGTATACTTCTGCAGTAGATGACAACAGTCTGTTGTGTGTTTTCTTCTTATCTAACGAATCATGCACCATAGCGGGGGTGTCATACTCAGCCCTGCTTGTGCCTCTAGTCTCAATGGCATTGGCCCCCCTCCTGCCAAGTAGTTCGTGAATACCGGACAGTGATCCTTATCGTGGCCCTAGCCTTTGCATTTTATACAACACACTTCATCGCGCGCCTCCTGCCGTGGTGCCCTATCCTGCTTCAAGCTCTACATCTCCAGGCAGAGATTCTGTAGCTACACATGAATCTTTTGAACTCCTAGCCCTGGATCTTGTATCAGTGTTTCATGTAACCTCATTGCTATTTCCAATGCTTTGGCCTGGGTTGAGAGCTGTTGTGATAGCGCAGTCCTTAGGTGAGGTGTCAAAGACGCCACAAACCAAACGTCGTGCTGCGCGTCCATTAGCGTCATGTTAGCCTCACGGATCATACTCTTCAGCTGCTGATCTAGATCCCATGGGGTCTCGCTTGGAAGCATCGCGATCTCCTTAAATCCGATGATTGACTACGTCTCTAATTTCAGTTGGCTAAATTCTGTGTTCAGTGCATTCTGGATCACTGCTATTCCTTCATTTGGGTGATCATTTGAGTGAATGATATACCACATCAATGCATGATCCTACAGCGTGCTTACCATTGTAGCCTTCTTAATATTATCATCCATAACCCCTTGTGCTTCCCACACCGCTCTTACGACAAACCAGAACTGATTCGGGTCCTCATTTCCTACTCCTATGAATACGGGTAACTTAATTGCACTCGCCATGCTGAACTACTGGTTTGGTGGAGGTGCTATGGGCGAAGATGGAGTTGAAGGAGGTGATGCGAGTGGTGGCATAGGTGGAGATGGTAATTGCGGAATGCACTGCCTTATCAAACTAACCGCACTCCTCAGAGAAACTCGAGCGCGCTCTTCCTCGCTCGCTCGCGGAGGTGAAATTAAAGCACTGTTTCCTAACCCTTCAATATCTTTGTAAAACTTTCCACTTCGTGTCATTCCAATCATTAATGCATTGACATCACTTGTTTTTCACATAACAACATCTTGTTCCAGGTATTCAATGATTTGATGTACCTACCTCTCAATCCCTTGAGAAAACGTCTTTCTGCTTCGCTGTAGCTTATAGTCGTGTCTATTGCAAATTCAATGATAAACCCTCCTATTATCCAATCGAGCCAATGGTCTACAGCCTGTGCGATCTTATCTTCTGATGCCTCTAGCCTGCGCACTAACTCCAGAGTCCACACTATCAGTTGATCAAGCTTATACCTTCCTTGGCTGTCACCTAACCTCACGATCCAATCATACAACTCTGAAGAGAAGGATGTGAAGAATATCTCATGAATTTCCGTATATATGTATCGATCCAACCACCTATTCTTAGATATCTGTGGTGTTCTGTTTTCCTATGTCACGAACTCGTGAAGCTTCTGATCCAACCAATCTTCAATTTCCTTCTTCGTAGGATTCCAACGTTCCGACATTAGACATCCCTTAGGCAAATCCTGGACTCGGCAATGGAACCATTTGTTGGCTTGTTGAGGCCTGACCCAGGTTCGGAAGTGATTTAGCCAACAAATCCTGAAACTACCAGCCCTTTCGGCAACAATCCACGGTGCGTGGACTGAGGTCTCACCCGAGGTAGTATGGGAGGGTGATGGAACCAAGTTACGCACCCTAGGGCTGTCTTGATGAAGTCTGGGAAGTTCGCGAACCGATCCTGTGTTTTCACATTGCTCCACACAGTTGTTTGACCTTTGTGTAGCTCTGTAAAGAGTGCGAAGAGGCGCGGTCTAGATCCTTTAACCTTACTGCGTTATTATTATAGATCTTAACTTAATTTTGTGGGCCCAATATTCTTATCAATCATTCAACATTCATGAACAAGTGCACGTAATAATAAACTGTAAGAAAATGCATAAACATATAATAGAAGCATAAAAATACAGATCTACGAATAGATGCACAATATTTTAGAATCAACTTATCTTTTATTACACTTCTGTTCCGTTACAATCCCAACTTCGCCTTGTGCACTCAGCTGCAGGAGTCTGTGCACACAACTGCGGACTCTACCAAGCCTCTGTGCACACAGCTGCAGAGCCTCTTCTTACTCCTACAGCCCAAGACTCAGACTTAAAGACTCAGAGCGAATATCACATTCAAAAACCCATATCACTTAAGATCAACTCTTACAAAAAATTCCTTCTACCCTTAGAGCCTCGCTCTATTTATACATTCCCATGGTCTACGGACCATGGGTAGGCCAACACATTCTATATTAAATTACTATAGTTTAGGACGGACACCCCTAGATTTTCACGCTCTGTGCCCACATTTCGCGGGGTCTTACATTACTTTTGACCAAAATTCGGGCTACAATCCCCAAAAACCCGCTCTGGGGGGGTCCACTACCCAACACTCTTTGATGGCCATTTCTGTCGCAATGAATGCAATAGGTTTTCGTCCTCTATATCTGCTTAACCTGTTTCTTTTCATGCTGTTGAGAGGGTCTTTCACGCCTCATCCTTTTGAGTGTTGCCATTCTTTTCCAACACTTAGAAAATGTATGGTTATGGAATCCACAAAAGGTGCATGTTTTATAATGCCATGTTTTATGTTCATTACTAACAACATGATCATAATCGAAATGAACATTCGAAGATCAAAAGTGGTTATACCTTCCCTTGATGTCTTTGATGTCAGTATGGCGATGAGAGCTTGCCTCAACTCTCTCTCTGCAATAGTCACTACCGTGGGATGATGGGGATGTGTTCCCATAATTCTCTTTCCTCGGCGATTTCAACGATGTCTCAGATGACTCTGACACCTTCGAGCACTCTCCTTTAGTGTATCTCGAGCCTGCAAATTGATGTTCGTGCACAACCTCCAAAGGTTGAGTTATGCCTTGGTTATTAACACCAAGTTCTTCTTTCTCCTTGTGCCTCGTCCTTGTAAGGAGCCTCATGTTTGTCCCTGTAATTGGGCTCTCCAAATCTCCAATAGAACCCACAATATGTGAAGATGAAACCGAAAGGAAATCAACATATTTTACCTCCTCTTTTGATTTGGAAGAACTGATGAGGGTTTCTCATCATCCATTGTTGGTGGTTTTCTAACTGTCATGGCACATTCCCCAAATTTCTTTTTGACATACCCAAGTCCTATTCGACATGGTAATTCCTCTACTTTGATGGGGTTGACAATGCCTTGGCCATTAACGCTGAAGCCTTTCTTCATACCCCATTCTCTTAAATAGTTTAGAGCCAATTCCTATTGTATGATTTTCAAAAACAGCGAAACCATCATCAGGAAACATACATGAAGATGGAGAACTACTTTTTACCTTGCATGGGTTACGCTGTAGTTTTTCCAAGGCCTCTTCCTTTGCTTGCAGCTGTCGTAGCAAACTTTGTTTTTCCTCTTTCTCTTCATGTAGGCGCATATTCAATTCAACATTCTCTGTTTAAAGGTTATGTTTGTTTTGCTTCAGTTCTTCCATGGCCTCTTCTGTGGCTTGCAACTGAAGCTGCAATCACTCCTTTTCCTTTATCTCTTTCTGTAGAGTTTCATACATGATTTCCACTCTTTTAGAAATGTTGAGCACGGTCTCGTACATTGCTTTTTCATCCTCTTTCGCTGCACGTTCCATTTTTCATGCTGCAATTCACATAATGCAAATACTGCTATGATACCACTTGATCCAAGTTCGGGTGTGATGAAGGACCCTTCTAAGACATTTTACTTTTGTGATGTGTTAAATTGCATTTTTAAAAGAACATTAATGAATACATCTGCATGTTGTAAAGAAGAGGAACAAGACAATCCTTAGAAACATAAAAACATAAGCCGTTGATAATGGAGTTCATCTAGGAGTGACTACATCTTTGGGCCTCGGCGCAAGATGGTGTAAGTCGTTGCATTAAGTGCTGTCAATAGTGATGGTGTACACAAGAGATGATGTTGCGATCATACAAGGAAAATGCACTCACGCAGGAGTGGCTCTAAGAGATGTTCCACTACAGGAACTCTCAGTCAAAAGACTCCTATCAGTATGACACAAAACTCATGCACAATGAGCATCCTACCAACATGGCATGAAAGGGATCTCAATGCAAAAACATGCATGATGTTGGCTTGTTGGGGCTTGACCCAGGTTCAGAAGTGATTTAGCCAAACAAATCCCGAAACTACCGGCCCTTTCAGCAACACTCTGCGGTGCTCAGGCTGAGGTCTCACCTGAGGTAGTATGGGAGGGAGCCGGAACCAGGTTTTCGCACCCTAGGGATGTCTTGATGAAGTCTCGGAAGTTCGTGAATTGATCTTGCGCACTCACACTGCTTTGCACAGCTGTCTGACCTTCGCATAGCTCTATAAAGAGCGCAAAGAGGCACAATCTAGATCCTTTAACCTTACTGCATTATTATCATAGATCTTAACTTAATTTTGTGGGCCCAATATTCTTATCAATCATTCAACATTCATGAACAATTGCACGTAATCATAAACTGTAAGAAGACGCATAAACATATAACATAAGCATAAACATACAGATCTACGAATAGATGCACAATATTTTAGAATCAACTTAGCTTTTATTACACTCCTGTTCGGTTACAATCCCAACTCCGCCCTGTGCACTCAGCTGTAGGGGACCGCGCACATAGCTACGGACTCTACCATGCCTCTGCGCACACATCTGCAGAGTCTTTTCCTACTCCTATAACCCAAGACTCGAACTTACAGACTCATAGTGAATATCACATTCAAAAACCCATATCCCTTAAGATCAATCCTCCACTCCTTCTCTACCCTTAGAGCCTCACTCTATTTATACATTCGCCGACCCACTCTATATTAAATTACAATATTTTAGGGCAGACAACCCTAGATAATCGCGCTCCGCGCTCGAATTTTGCAGGGTCTTATATTACATTTGACCAACATTCGGGCTATAAGCCCCAAAAATATGCTATGGCGGGATCCGCTGCCCAATAGGCCCCCAACAAAATCATCGTGACTCATCCTGAGTCACTTGGCTGGTGCATTTGCTGCCTCTCTAGGCTCCTCCTAGGTCACACAGGGCTCTGGGGTAACTTCTGCGAATTGCACGCTGGTTCTCGCAGCTGTCATCATTTGTATACTCGATTTGGTCGGTCACATACTCACGGGTGGCAAGGTAACTTGGTGCTAAATGCTCTATATGGCTCAAATATCAAACAACCAAGTGTTCCCTCAAGGCTACCCCAAGGGATTTTATACTGACGTTTGAATTTTAATTCGACCATTCCCTCCAATTTTGAGTCATTAATGCCTTCTTGGCGGCAGATCGTCCCGAATCTAGCTCTTAATTCCTGTCCTAATGGCCATCACCCATTCCTTTCTGCATTAAATTGGACCTCTTGTCATGAACAATGACATCAACGGTCACCTCCCATCCTAACCGCGCAGCAACATAACCCATTATGCGTGACCGCGACCCCTGTGACATATTGACCCTGAGCGGAACCTCCTTTCCGCACAGCTCTCTTGCAGACTTGTTTATAGTCCTGTGCCCTCTTTCAACTACTTGGAGTGTTGAGATTGTGCTTCCTACAGATAGTTAGGTGGTCACCCCCCAGTGCAAGGCTTCAATTTTTACTGCTAGCACGGGCCATAGGCGCCCTTTAAATACCCTTGCGTCATGTTCTTATTTTTATGGTACTCTCCCCTGTTTAGTAAGGTACGGTCGCGGCCATGTTAGGAGGGTCACAACGCCTTCTAATGCAATAGTAGGGCTGGCTAGACTGGGCCCCATCATGCTTAGTTTCTTGCAACCTGCTTTTGTGACTTTGATGTATAGTTCACTAATTTCTTCGTCCAATGTCACGCTTTTCTTCCTCAGTCGTGCCCAATCTTCATCGAGTTCGCGAAGATTCAATCTCCCTCGCCGAATGGCTTCCTATAACTGAGTAATTCTTTTACCCAGGTCCTCGTGTTCTGGCCCATCGGACCGTTGGTACACGCAGGTCCCAATCAGCTCATCCCATCTGGTAGACTTTGTTCATGATTCCGCATAGCTTTGTGAAGGCTCTGACATGGAATGTTTGTCACTTTTCCTGCTGCTGCGTCAGGTTCTAATTTTCGATCCTCAATCTAGGACGTGCTTGCACAGCACATGACTACACCCATCGACACAAGTGGGTGCACATATTTCTTTGTCCTGGCTTCCTAGCTCGCGTTCGATGTTGGGGACTTCCAAACCATAAGTGCATCCATTTTCTACATTCGCGCCAGTTGCCAATATTCTTCTGGTGTGTCTTCCACCATCATGCAGGTGTCGCGCACAACGCCCATTCCATCACATGGTATCGCTGCTGTTCCAGTACTACATTTTCAAAATTTTCCAAGAATTCATCCACTTCCGTTAACCCATCATATGTTGGCAATTTCCTTGCTTCGATCGTCACGCACCGCAGTGATCTAATAATCATGTTACAATTTAGCGTTGTCACTTCATGCAACCGATTCTGCCAGCATTCAATCTCTTCATATGAATCCAAAGTACAGGAACTGTTACGCTCCCATGAGATTGTCCCATCTTCAGTCGGGATCACCTGATCCTGGTCTTGCACCATTATTTGGTAAATCCAATCCAGCTCATCATTGCTATCATTGTCGCGCACCGGTTCAGTCTAGCACACTCCCTCGGCTGAATCTAGCGGAACTACTATTCATAGAGATTTTTTCTTGAATATCATCTTCCACTTCTTCAGGTTGATGACTCCATTCATATCAGTGGTCCAGTATATTCCTAGCAATGTGGGGTAAGAGTTGTTGTCATCCACAATCTCTATTACCTATGATGTCCACTGTTACCCCTTGCAACCTTCCCATGGGCAAGATCTTTTGTTGGTTCACCATTCGTAATTGAATAGGGGACCACTGCAATGCGGGTCTGCCCATGCATTCCCATGTCTGCTTTGGTAACACATTCACATCTGAACCTAGGTCCAGAATTACCTTATCCATTTCATATTCGCCAATCTGTGCCGTTAATCTCATCTCCCTCCCGGTGCGCAATGTATGCTTTCCTAGTTTCAGGACTACGTGCGGTTCCCTTGACCCTGCTCACCTAGTTATCAATTATTGTAATGCTTTCACTGCCCTATTATCACGCAGAAATTTCATGCATGTATCTAAAAAGGTAGTTAGCATAGAAGGATCCATCTCTGTCTCTGTTTGATCCTTATTACCTCAATTAGAGGCCTCCGTGAAGATCTTCTTAGCTTCCATAAACGTCTCCTTTGCACGTTCCAGGTCAAACTTAGGTTCCTTTGTAGGAGCCTTGCGAACCCATGTATCTTCCTTGGGCTGCTTCCCCTTGTCTTCTCCTGTGGTCGCGTCGCTTCTGAGCACCATGTTCACGTTGGTGTCTTCTTCGCGCAGTTTAGACTTCATCATTTGGATATTCTGAGTTGGAGTAGGCTGTAGAACCCCTTTCTTGTGCATCTGTGCAATTAGCGTGGGACAATCTATCATTTCATGATCAAACTTTTCACAGTACAAACAAGATATTCTCATTGGGTTGGTACAATTGCGAGCGTAGTGCCTCGATCCTCCGCAATTGTAACAAATTAATTTGTCCTCGGCCCCTTCTTGGCCCCATTCCTCCTCATCCTTGACCTCACCCTTGAAATCCAGTGCGTGACATCCCCGCAATTAGGTCAAGGCTTCGCATTTCTGTCTGCATTCTATAGGCAGGGGTCCGCCCCATCATCAACTCGTAGTTGTGACACTTACACTCGTCGTGGCCCACCGACCTACAAAAATTACAAAATAGCTGCTGCGGAGTCTATGTGTACTTCTGTAACAGGTGACAATTGTTTATTGTGTGTTTTCCTCCAATCTGATGGATCGCGCACCATAGCGGGGGGGTCGCACTCGACCCTGCTTGTGCCTCCGGTCTCAATGGCATTGGCCCCCCTCCTGCCAAGTATTTCGCGAATGTTGGATAGTGATCCTTATTGTGGCCCTGGACTTGGCATTTTATACACCACACTTCCTCGTGTGCTTCTAGTTGCGGTGCCCTATCCTGCTTCAAGCTCTGCATTTCCAGGCAGAGATTCTGTAGCTGTGCGTGAATCTGTTGAACTCCTAACCCTAGATCTTGTATTGGTGTTTCATGCAACCTCATCACCATTTCCAATGCTTCAGCCTGGGTTGAAAGCTTTTGATGTGACAACGCCATCCTTAGGTGGGGTGTCAAAGATGCCACAAACCACACATTTTACTACGCATCCGTTAGCATCACATTAGCCTCACGAATCATACTCTTCAGCCTCTGATCTAGATCCCAAGGGGGTCTCACTTGGAAGCATCGTGATCTCCTTAAATCTGATGATTGACTGCGTCTCTGATTTCAGCCAGCTAAATTCTCTATTCAGCGCATTCTAGATCTCTACTATTCCTACATTTGGGTGATCATTTGAGTGCTTGATATACCATGTCAACGTGTGATATTGTAGCGCGCTCACCATTGTAGCCTTCTTAATGTTATCGTCCATAACCCCTTGTGCTTCCCACACTATTCTTACCCCAAACTAGAACTGATCCGAGTCCTCATTTCCTACTCCCCTGAATACAGGTAGCTTAATCGTGCTTGCCATACTGAACTATTGGTTTGGTGGACGTGGTGTGGGTGAAGATGGATGTGAAGGAGGTGAAGTGAGTGGTGGTGTAAGTGGAGATGGTAATTGCGGAATGCGTTTCCTTATCAAACTGACCACACTTCTCGAAGAAACCCAAGAGCACTATTCCTCTCTCTCTCGTGAAGGTGAAATTAAAGGATTGTTTCCTAATCCCTCGGTCCCTTTGTAGATACTTCCACTCCGCATCATTCGAAATATCAATGTATTCGCATCACCCATTTTTCACATAACATTATCTTAATCAAGGTATTCAAAGATTTGATGTACTTACCTCACGGTCCCTTGAGAAAACGTCTTTCTGCCTCGCTATAGCTCACAGTGGTGTCTATCACAAATTCAGTGATAAACTCTCTTATTACCCAATCGAGCCAATAATGCACAACCCACACGATCTTATATTTTGATGCCTCTAGCCCGCGCACTAACTCCGGAGTCCACACTATCGGTTAATCGAGCTTATACCTTCCCTGGCTGTTGGCTAACCTCGTGATCCAATCATACAGCTCTGAAGAGAAGGACGAGAAGAAAATCTCGTGGATTTCTGTGTATACGTAGCGATCCAGCCATCTCTTCTTGGATATATGTGGATTCTGTTTTCCTATGCCATGAACTCGTGAAGTTTTATGATCTAGCCACCCTTCAATTTCCTTCTTTGTAGGGTTCCAGTGTTCTAACATTAGAAATCTCTTAGGGAGATCCCAGTCCTAGCAATGGAACCATTTGTTGGCTTATTGGGGCCTCACCCAAGTTCAGAAGTGATTTAGCCAAACAAATCCCGAAACTACAGGCCCTTTGGGCAAGAGTCTGCGGTGCGCGGACTGAGGTCTCACCCGAGGTATTATGGGAGGGTGATGGAACCATGTTTCCACACCGTAGGGATGTCTTGATGAAGTCTGGGAAGTTCACGAACCGATCTTGTGCGCTCACATTGCTTTGCGCAACTGTTTGACCTTCGCGTAGCTCTGTAAAGAGTGCGGTCTAGATCCTTTAACCTTACTGCATTATTATTATAGATCTTAACTTAATTTTGTGGGCCCAATATTCTTGTCAATCATTCAACATTCATGAACAAGTGCGCATAATCATAAACTGTAAGAAGATGCATAAACATATTTCAAAAGCATAAACGTACAGATCTACGAATAGATGCAGAGTATTTCAGAATCAACTTAGCTTTTATTACACTCCTGTTTGGTTACAATCCCAACTCCGCCCTGCGCACTTAGCTGCAGGGGTCCGTGCACATAGCTGCAGACTCTACCAGGCCTCTGTGCACACAGCTGCAAAGTCTCTTCCTACTCCTACAACCCAAGACTTGGACTTACAGACTCAGAGCGAATATCGCATTCAAAAACCCATATCCCTTAAGATCAATCCTCCACTCTTTCTCTACCCTTAGAGCCTCGCTCTATTTATACATCCCCATGGTCCATGGACCATGGGTAGGCCGACCCACTCTATATTAAATTACAATATTTTAGGGTGGACAACCCTAGACTCTTGCTTTCCGCGCCCGCACTTTGTGGGCTATTATGTTACATTTGACCAACATTCGGGCTACAAGCCCCAAAAATCCGCTATGGGGGAATCTGCTACCTAGCACATGACAACAACAAGAGTATCCTAGCAACATACAACAAAGGGATCTCAAGACATAACATGAAAAATCACGACAGCAAGTACATCGCATAGAAGATTCTCCATCACATCAAGCAAGGAATCATGAAAACACGTAATAAACAAGATCCTGCATCAACATCAATCAAGGATCTGTGCAACAAAATGCATAAAGAAGAAGTACATGAACACATCATATACCTCACAACCAGGGGCCATCTGAAGAAGTGGATTTCAAACTGCTAAAGCTGCTCGGGCCATCGATCTCACGACATCGATCGCATGAAAATGACTACTCACACACGAATGTGTACATTTGCACTGGCACTTAGAAAAGTGGCTAGAAAATGAAATGAGATGATGACAAATCTGAATGCACCATTAGATTTGTGGCATCTAGTAGTGCAAAATCGACTGTCCAAAATCTGAATTATGAAAATTTGAGAATCTAGGGCTTAAGGAATCTTTTAGATTCCCCCAAGATTCCTCAATGATTCTGCTCCATGCGTGGACTAGAAATATGCAACTCAGATGGGGAATGATCTCACGACTGTGATCCCTACGGAAAACCGTGATAAACAAGTATAAACTTGACTATATTCCGACATGGCAAAATCTTACCTCAGGAAAATTTCAAGGCTCATGGTTCCACTCCCTGTTTTTGTAGCGAAGATGGTGCCACGTGCATTCTGAAAAATGACCGAAAAATGCATAACTTTGATGGATAAATAGACAATTCCATTGCGTTCATGGCGACGAGATTTGTTGAATCCATATAAAACTTGTCAAAATCAGACAAAGTGAAAATTCGACCCTCCTGCAAAATTCATGGTTCCTACATTAAAAAATAATTAATTCTCTTCGGTTTGCATGCTCTCTCTCCTGGTTCCTCCATCTGTTGTCTCCAACTACATGCATTGGTAAAATACTAGGTTTATATAAAATTTTGGGTGGAAATACCAATGTAAGCAGTTAGGAGGAATGGTTCAATGGTTAATTTAAGGCGTATTAGTTGAGGAGGGGTCGGGTGGTCAGTCCTCGCCCCCCTCTTTTTTTTACACCTTAATTTTTTTTTAACCACAAAATGAGTTTAACTGGGATCGTGTCCGCATTAGGCGGCCCGCGCCATACCAACCAAAACCATGGATTAAACCGTTGTGTTACTTGTTGGAGGCGTTGTTTACAGCTGGGCATATAATGGTTTTGGCTTAAGTTTTGGGGTTGCCCGCTTGGGGGCCGGCCATGTGGGTTGGGTGGATTTGACCTCTGGCAGTCCCGTAATCCATCTGACGGCGTGTTAACTTTTGGTGGTTGGATGTATAATATGGTATCAGGGTGTGGTTTGTTTGTTGATGTGTGAGGGTGCTCGAGAGGCGGGCTAGTTGTTTCGGCCAGGTGGGTTCGAGTGCCGCCACCCTCGGCCTTTAGTTGTGTGGTGGTGACAGTGTGGGCTGGGACCGCCTCCATTGGCCTACCCACCACCCATTCAATGTTATATATATATGTGCGTAGGGGGGATGGTGGGGTTGGTGGACCCCATCCCCAACGTTATATATATATATATATATTTTAATTTTTTCACTATATAAAACCATTTTAAAAAATTCAGATTTTAGGCCGAATTAGGCAAATTAATGAGGCAACAAATTTGGTTGGAATTTGGCTGGAATCTGGTGGCCGAGTTTGGTCGAATTTGTGGCCTCCTTAAGCTTGCCCAGTCAAAAAAAAGTCAACCCAACTTTGACTGCTCCTAACTTTCGCATACGTACTCGGTTTGATGAACCGTTCACACCACCGCAGTTAGGAAGATGAGATCTACGCTCTGGTCCTAGGTAAAATTCATTCTGAGCACTTTGATTTTCAAGAATTCATAAACCCTCTTTGTCCTGTGTGTCTCTCTGGAGCCACCTAGATCACCAAAGGAGAATTCTCGAAGGTGTCAGATTCTTCCGAGACATCGTTGAAATCATCTAGGAAAGAGAATGATGGGAACACATCCCCATCATCCCATAGTAGTGCCAATTGCAGGGAGAAAGCTAAGGCAAGCTCTCATCACCATAATGACACTAGAGATGGCAAGGAAAGGTACAACCAGTTTTGATATTCAAATGATCATTTCGATCATAATCATGTTGTTAATAATGAGCGTAAAACATGGCATCGAAAAACATGTACCTTTTGTGGATTACATAACCATACATTTTCTAAATGTTGGAAAAGAATAACAGCACACAAAAGGATGAGGCATGAATGACCCTCTCAACAACAAGAAAAGAAACTTGTTAAACAGATTTGGAGAAAGAAGATATATTGTAGTCATTGCAACAGAGGTGGTCATCAAAGAGCCACTTGTTGGAGGCTCCATCCAGAACAACACTTTATAGACAAAGTGTCGATGGATGAATTAGGTGAAAAAATTGTCTGACAAGAAAAACCACCACAGGGGGATGACCCATTCACAACGATAAGTGAAGAATGGTTTCTAGATATGCTATCTTGTCATGGTCGTGCTTTTGTAAATCATTTGCTACATTTAAAAATGTAAAAGTGATGACGTGTTTTCATCACTTATTAAGAAACAACGACGTCTAGTCTTATTTTGAGTTGCGTGATAAGCTATGAAAGTGATGACGTGTTTCCATCACTTGTCAAAGAAAAAATAGTTTTGGACGTATTGTTGTAAATCATGTGTTGCAGTGATGATGTGTTTTCCATCACTTGTTGGAGCAACAATGATATGTTGGCCTTGTTTTCGTAGTTGGGGTATTGTGTCCATCTTGATGTAAACTTGACCACCATGTATGTGCTATAGACATGTGGCAAGTATGGGATGCTTGGGTCATTAGTTGATCATGTAAGACAAGCATGTAATTTGCAAAAAAAATGTACTAGAGGTTGTGGGTGTCGGCTCATTGCTTAAGGCTCCGAAGAACAAAGGTGAAGGAGATGGAAGCGAGACCTTTTTCAGGACACTTGTGATGCAGACAAGGTATCTAGAAGTTGTAGATTATTTGTCATGCTTTTGGAGGACCAAAAGCTCCTTAGTGGGAATGATTGATCTAGGTGGCTCCAAAGACACACACAAGAAAAAGAGGACTTATGGAAGCTCAAAAATCAAAATAATCAAAATGATTTTGAACTAGAACCAGAGTGTAGATCTCGTCGTCCTTATCACAATAGTGTGAACAGTTCGTCAATCCGAGCTCTTATGAGGGAGAATGAGCCAGCCAAAGTTTTGGTCAAAGTTTGACTATGGGCTAGGTTTAAGTGTCCTACAATTTGACCGACCCCGAGGCATGAAACCTAGCTCCATGTTACATAGTAATTTGTCACTTTCCTCATCTCAGTCCTTGTGTTGTGTCATGTATCAAATAAACATGTTCATATTTTCCCACTCATGAAAGAAGATAAAGCAAATGCTCTCTGATGCTGAAAATTGACCCTTATTCCCTAAGTTTCTGCCTTGTCATGAGTAAACCTTTAATATGCTTGACGATCCCCTGTCAAAAACAGTCTCATCATGACATCGTCACAGGTTTACACCCATTTCCCGCGATGATCAAATTCTAGGGCCTGGCATGAGGCTGCTAGTTATTTATCGTGACGATTGGTCTGCATGCATTTCCTCCTTGCGAAGCCATCGTTGAGACTTAGTTCACAGCTAGCAACGATCCAGATTGTGTGAGTTTGTTCCAACAATCAGCCTTCTAGATGTCTTTAGACCTAGTTGTTGGGTCAGTTTGGGTCGCCCTTCCTCCTCTGGGATGGTTGTTCTGCCTTTTGTGCAACCATATTTGAGGATAAACTCCCTCTCCCTCATTTCATGGAGACTCCTCCTATAAAAATCACTCACTATTGCTATGGTTCTTTAGTTCTTTTAGTTGGAAAGTGCTGCTAGTTCTTTTGAGTTTAGTAGATAGCTTTGGTGAGTGTGACAAGTTTTGGATTGCTAATAGTTTGGTAAGAGGTTGTGGAGTGCCTAAACTTTGCATAAAAGCTTGTGAGAGAGAGAGATATATTGTCTATTTGGGAGACCCATTTGAGAGTGAATGCTTGAAGAAACTTACTGGCTGGACCCTCCGAGAAGGTTTGCGACGTCAAGACTTGGTTGTAAGCTTTGCTCTTGATTCATTTTAATATAATCGATGATGATTTCCTATATCTTGTGTACATTTACTTGATAGCTTATGATTTCTTGAATTTATAAGTAGATCATTGTTGTTCTCGGTTACGTGCTTTGTTGTTTTCTTGTGGTGTTTCAGGTTGATTGCTCATTGAGGAGAAGGAACAGAATCTAGAGTAGTGCAATGGAACGTCATCAACCACCGGTTTGAGGTAGGCCTCCAACGATGACTATTTAAGGGAATCAATTATTGTTTTGTCTTTGCTGTGACTAGACCCACTCTAGGGCTAGAGGGGTTGCCTCTGTCCGTAGAGGGAACACTTTCCTACTTCGCAAGTTGGCGACTCCGCTGGGGAGTCCTTTATATGGCTTTTTCTCTTGTTTGCTTTTGTTTGGTTTTGATTTAGTGTCTCTTGATTTTTGGGGTTAAACCATCAGTTTTTTGGGTTACCTGGGTCAATTTGGGAATTCCCCTTACTGCTTGGAAATATTATCTGGTGTCATTTAGGTTATTTTACTTTGTCTTTTTCTTAAGTAAGATCGTCACTGAAGATAGCCTAATATTTGCGACGACGTTGCTGATGTTCTAGCTTTGTACCCATGACTATTTGGCTTTCGTCTCGGGTTTCTAGTTTAATTCCCGCGATGACTCCTGAAACTGGACTGTCTCTGAAAACATGTGTACTTTAGCTACTAGTATCTAGTTGTTAGTGTAACACTTGCGATGACATATCTAGTTGTCAGTGTAACACTTGTGACTAGTCTCCAATTATCAGTGTAACACATGCGACGATTCCTGTAAAGTTGTTTTACAGCTTTACCTCCTAAATCCATCAGTCTTGTTTATCTCCTGTTGTTTCTTGTCTCTCATTAGCTTGTTTTGATTTCTTTTGGTTAAGGTACTGTCTTGTTGATTTCATTTGAGTGAATCTTGTGGTTTTAGACCTTGTGACCTAGCTCTCTTAAGTGTTTCAAACCATTTTCTTGGGTTGCTTGTCTATCTAAGGTTCATCCACAACCATCTTATTGATTTTCTTGAGGCTTTTTAGTTGCTTGTTTTCTTGCTGGTTGATTTTTAGTGTCAATTATTGAACCAATTTTTGATATTGATTCGATTTATTCACTACCAAGCATAGATCACAATTGTTTGGATCGATAAGTTCACACTTTCTTGTTTGTCTCTTTAAATTCAAGACAAAAAAATTAAAAGATTGCATTCATTTAGCATACGAAAGTGAAAGTACATTTGCATTACGAATTTTCATGTTTGAGAAATTGGAAAGCGAATTTTAAATATTTCATTAGTAGTATCAATGCATCATGAGATTAGTGTATTGATGCATTGTGTTTCTTAGAGTTTGCATTCCCTTGTGAATTAGCTTTCTACCCTCCTTTAAGTAGGTGTTCATCGAAACAATTGATGCTTTACTCATTCTAGTTGCATCTTAGGGTTTTTGATATACACTAGGGTCTGAAATCTAAAACCTAATTCAAGATCAACTCTAAAATCATTTGAATGAACTTAACAATGCATTGGAACTTAGCGCTCATTATCTAGAGGTCTAGGCTAGAGACGTGCTCCGACGTCGTTAAACCTAGTCCCTATTGTTGTCACTTAAGGGTGGGTGATTCCTCCTTCTGTGACTTGATAGCTGCTAGTACAAACTTGTGCTCCTTATACTGTCAAGTATATATCGGGAGACCCCAGTAGGTTATCATCCTACATCGATAGGAAGCTGTGTCTGCCACCTTGCGAACTGTAATGCACTGAACACAACATTCGGGAAGATTGACTGCCGTACGAAAAGTCCTTGGTCATTTCTCTTTCATTTGATCACCAAGGTGTATATGCAGTTTTACGGTTTTTCTGGTAAACCTTTTTGCCTAGTTCTCCAGAGTAGTCACTTTCGTTCCTTTTCGACTCCTTAAAAGAAAAGGTCCATTTGAGCACTTGTCCTTTCAGGCTCATTAAACCTCGAAAGAGATAGAGTCACCTTTTCGTCCTTTTCTTGACTCTTGAAACATGAAAAGGTCAAGTTTTGTTCCTATGTCATAGAATTTACTGCCCACGAAATATTCCTGGTAACGGTTCAAGTTCTTGATTACAGTGCAAGTGTTTTTTAGGCTTGTTCCCAATGGCAACCTTCCCCGAGTCTACTGACCAAGGTCTTCCCCTAGATGGAACCACTGGTCTGTTTCCTCCAATTGGAAATGTTGGTGCTCCATATATGGAAACATTGTCTTTGCTTGGGTTAACCATCGGTTTTCTCCTGTGGTTGTTTTCAACCTCGGTGGTCCTGAGTGTCATGACCCCTGTTTCGCCATCTCCTTCGTTTGAATCAAGACATGATGATTCCAAGGTTGATCCTGCGCCTTCTTCCCCTGTTTCTTAGTCTTCATCTCCTACTTTTCCTGGTGAAAGTTCCACATCTAGTAACCAGGAGACTAAGAAGAAGAAGAAGAAGACGAAGAAGAATAAGAAGTCTGATAAGCACGAGGCCACCCGTGAAACTATTTCCCCGAGTACATCTCAGGTCGGAACACCTTCTGCTCCTCCATTGAAGGTTGAGTTTCCTTGTAGCTTGTGCAAGGGTGACCATCTTCTTCGTGATTGTCCTGGCATTCCTAGGATCTTAGAAGTATGGTCTCATGATCTGGCTCATCCCTCATAGTCCTCTGAAGCTTATGTCAATGTTCAATCCTCAATTGGCAGTGGTAAGAAGAAAGGGAAGATTCGATTCCCCTGTAGGCTATGTGAAGGCAACCATCCCATTCACCTTTGTTTGCTCATGGATAAAGCTTTAGCTGTTTTGGAAAGTCTTACAGCTTCTTCACCTCCACTTCTAGTTGGTTATCAAAGGCTCTCTTCAGAACCTCTCCTGGTTGACAAAGATATTAACTTAGATTCTTCTTTTGTCCATCCTTCTCTTCTCAAACGTGGCTGTGCTCAGCTTGTTCCAAATCAACCACTGGTTGGAAAGAGTTTCGACTTGGATTCACCACCTGTTGATCACTCCATTCTGGAAGAGCATCATGATTATACTACTCATGTTCTTCTCATCTCATCAGATTCTCCTGAGTCTGAGAATGACCCTCCTATCCCCGCTGATCAAGAGTGTCCTTCTTTAGTTCCTATAGAGCATGGGGGAAATCATATGATACCCCCACCAAGTAGTTCAGTCGTTTCCTTCGATCAGAGTCATTTGACTGCGTTCCGCCTTCCATATTATGTGCCTTTCCAGATTACAATACATGCCTATGATAAGGTAGTACCTAGCACTGTCTTGGATGAGGGTGCGCCGGTTAGCCTCATGCCTTTCACTACTTGGCAAGCTTTGGACTCCCCACATCTTGTGCCGGTCACTCAGAGTCTGTTGGCATTTGACGGAGGAACCAGTCAACCTTTAGGGATCCTTCTGAAGTTTCCTGTTACTTTGGGAGGCAAAACCGTCTATATAGATGTGATGGTTGTTCAAGGTGCTTTAGATTTTAGTCTTCTCCTTGGCTGTGAATACATTTATGCCATGGGGGCCCTTGTCTCTTCACTTTTCTGTGTGGTATGTTTTCCACACGACGAAAGAATGGTGACCATAGATCACTTATTGTTCTTTAGTCCCCCGGTGCCTCCTGTGCAGTCGTCATTCCCTATCGGTTCTTGCTCGCAAGTAGTACCTTCCTAGCCGTAGGTCAATTATGTGGCTACCCGTTCCGTCTCCGCATCTACTGATGATCATGCAGATGGTCTCGTACATCATGTATTGGGGGCATTGGAACCTGATCTGTCATTCGTGCCTCATGACATCGTCGAAATCATCGAGGAAAGAGAATGATGGGAACACATCCCCATCATCCCATGGTAGTGCCAATTGCAGGGAGAAAGCTAAGGCAAGATCTCATCACCATAATGGCACCAGAGACGACAAGGAAAGGTACAACCAGTTTCAATATTCGAATGTTCATTTCGATTATAATCATGTTGTTAATAATGAGCATAAAACATGGCATCGAAAAACATGTACCTTTTGTGGAATACATAACCATACATTTTGTAAGTGTTGGAAAAGAATAGCAGCACACAAAAGGATGAGGCATGAAATACCCTCTCAACAACAAGAAAAGAAACCTATTAAACAGACTTAGAGAAAGAAGATGTATTGCAATCATTGCAACAGAGGTGGTCATCAAAGAGCCACTTGTTGCAGGCTCCATCCAGAGCAGCACTTTATAGACAAAGTGTCGATGCATGAATCAGGTGAAAAAATTGTCCTACAAGCAAAACCACCACAGGGGGATGACCCATTCACAACGATAAGTGAAAAATGGTTTCTAGATATGTTATCTTGGCATGGTCGTGCTTTTGTAAATCATTTGTTGCATTTAAAAATGTAAAAGTGATGACGTGTTTTCATCACTTGTTAAGCAACAATGACGTTTGGTCTTATTTTGAGTTGCGTGATAAGCTATGAAAGTGATGACGTGTTTCCATCACTTGTCAAAGAAAAAATAGTTTTGAACTTATTGTTGTAAATCATGTGTTGCAGTGATGATGTATTGTCCATCACTTGTTGGAGCAACAATGATATGTTGGCCTTGTTTTCATAGCTGGGGTATTGTGTCCATCTTGATGTAAACTTGACCACCAAGTATGTGCTATAAACTCGTGGCAAGTATGGGATGCTTGGGTCATTAGTTGAGCATGTAAGACAAGCATGTAATTTGCAAAAAAAATGTACTAGAGGTTTCAGGTGTTGGCTCATCGCTTAAGGCTCCAAAGAACAAAGGTGAAGGAGATGGAAGCGGGATCTTTTTCAGGACACTTGTGATGCAGACAAGGTATATAGAAGTTGCAGATTATTTTTCATGCTTTTGGAGGACGAAAAGATCCTCAGTGGGAATGATTGATCTAGGTGGCTCCAGAGACACACACAAGACAAAGAGGACTTTTGGAAGCTCAAAAATCAAAATAATCAGAATTCTTTTGAACTAGGACCAGAGTGTAGATCTCGTCGTCCTTATCACAACGATGTGAACGGTTCGTCAATCTGAGCTCATATGAGGGAGAACAAGCCAGTCAAAGTTTTGCTCAAAGTTTGACTATGGGCTAGGTTTAAGTGTCCTACAATTTGACCGACCTCGAGGCATGAAACCTAGCTCCCAGAAGTGGGAAAATTTGTTGGATAGTTAATTTGTCTAATATCCCCTATATTAGACAAATTTGAAAAATGTGGTTATAACAATAAAAATATAAATGAGGTGGTGGGCCACCACCCCCGCCACACCCAAACTAAATTAAAATATTTTATTATTAAAAGGCTGACGGGCCATGACTCCTGCTGGCCCAACCGCATCTAACCATATAACAATATATTAAGGGCTGACGGGCCATGACCCCAGTCGGTCCAACCGAACCCACAACAACCATATACTTTAAACATACGATTACATGGGGTGGGTGGGCCACCTTCGGTGGACCCGGACCACACCCCCAAAACCCCAACGAATAACCGTATGCCGTGAGTAATTAGAGGCCAACGGGGATGGAAATCACTCGACCCACGTGGGCCGACCCCCATCAAGAGGCCCCGTATGGCGGCACATACCAATCAACAAATGTGCCACCATTAATGCGCCCCAACGCCAAACCAACAGTGCTCCCTGGAAATTCAAAATGCCGCAGAGGTTAAAGGGTGGGCCGCCCAATGCGGACCTAACCCCCAAAACAGAAGTCATGCGGTTTTAAAAAAAAACAAGAAATGTTTTAAACATGGAGGGGTTAGGGATTGACCACTCGACCTCCTCCTTATAATTTGGGATCCTTACAAATTTTCCCAACTGACCTCATTGAAATATTCGCCCACCAAAAATTTATATAAACCCAGCATTTTCTCAGTGCACGGAGGCCAAGGTGCAACATGAAAATCGAGACAATTTTTAATTAATTTATTTGTAGGTGGAACCATGAGCGCAGAGAAGAGGCAGGCGAAACCATGATTGGGTGAAATTCTTAGAAGGGTGAAATTCTTAGAAGGGTGAAATTTTTGTAGTGTCCAAATTGGAAAAATTTTATGTCGATCTTATACCTCTCAGCGACACGAATTTGATGGCATAGTCAACTTCTTGACCTGAGCAGCATATTTTTAGAGGACCTAGAGGAATGAATCTTTGAGGAATCTAAAAGATTCCTTAAGCCCCAGATTTTCACTTTTGTCGAATTCATAAATTTGACAGTCGATTTTTCATTATTTGACGCAAAAAATATGATGGTGCAATTAGATTTTCCGTTTTATCATTTCATTTTTCCGCCACTTTTCAAGTGGAGTGCAAGTGTCAACGTTCAACGTGCGAGCATTCATTCCATGAGATTCGATGCCGTGAGATCGATGGTACGGACAACTTCAGTAGTTTGACATCTTTTTCTTCAGATGGTCCCAGAATGTGAGGTATATGCAGTATGTTCATATACTATTTTTGTTATGCATTTTGTTGTACAGATCTTTGTTTGATGTTTGATATGGGATCTTGTTTCTTTAGGGTTTCATGATTCCTGCTTGATGTGATGTGGACTCATTTGTGGGATGTACTTGTTGTCATTATTCATCATGTTTTGTTTGAGATCCCTTTTTCGTTATGTTGATGGGATACTCATGTGTCACCATGTATGTTTGTATTGAGATCCATTTAAAGCCATGTTGGTGGGATGCTCATTATCATCATGAATGAGCTTAGGTCATACTCATAGGATTCCTTTTGAATGAAAGTTCCTACAGCGGAACATCTCTTGTAGCCACTCCTGCGTGAGGGCATTTTCCTTGTATGATAGCTACGTCACCACCTATGTACATCGTCACTATTGACAACACTTAATGCAATGGCCTGCACCATCTTAACGTTGGGGCTCGGAGACATAGTCTCTCCTTGACGAACTCTGTTATCAACGTCTTGTTATTTTATGTTGTCGATGATTGTCATGTTCCTTATTCTTTATAGCATGCATTTATGTTCCTTTATGCTATTTATTTGCAATTCTAATCACATCACAAAAGTAAAAGATCTTGGTTAAATCCAGGAGTTGATTCAACTCGGATCATGGTGAGAAATGCATTAACTTGGGCCTTAATATAAAATGATTTCTTCTCTCGAGGATATTTCTCCTCTGGATCAAGTAGGTTTATCCCACCAAAAAATTAACTAAGATTTGATTCATTTATGGAAGTTGTGATTAAAGCTTTTTTAAAGTTATGCATAGTATAATTAATTTGGAAGTAGAGATATTATCGTGTTGTGTAGAATGTTGTTGTACAGAATGTGTGGCTAGAATGCTAAGTATAAAATTAATTTAGAAATGATTATGCCATGTATGGTGTTTTATGCTTTTAGATTTAAAACTATTTAAATTCTTAAAGAAAAAGGAAAAAAACATAATAGATAAGATCTTCATTTATTACCATATTTAATACATGATGATAATCTTCCTTGTGGAAAGATGAACACCAGAATACCAATTTGTCTAGAAGATTTAGTTCACTGAGCCTAATATTCTTGGTTGCTTCTTCTGATATCAGACATGATATACACACCAAATGGTCCCACCGTTTATCAATACAAGGTCTGTGGAAAAGGTGGCGGCAAGGCAATTGTCTAATCTCAATTCCTTCCACTATGGCGATGGAGTCTTGTTTGTATAACCGAATTATGTCCAGGTTCAATGGACCACTAAGAAGTAGGCCCATTCCTCAGACATTGGGCTCACATACTGAAAATTGAAAATTTTTTAGTGTCACTGCCAGCTTTGTTCCAGCCAACAGATCCATGAATTCAATTGCATGCTTCATGTGTTATCTTAGAGTAATACAAATAACCCTTGAGAGAAGAGATGGGTGTTGCAACGATTTTTTTTTTAACTGAAAGAGTAATATTCTGGCCACTTGTAAACGACAATTGTAAGAGAGGTAAATCAAACAGTTGGAGCATGACCTCTATACCTTTTTATCAATGAACACCCCACGTGTATATGTATCATGAAGAATATTCTCTAAAAAAAGTATAACATTGCTAATACAATATGGGAGAAAGGATTCCAATTTCTATGTCTAAAGAAAACATTTCAACATAAGTATCAACCCTGAGCTCAGATGTTTCCCTTGATGATTCTTCTTCATCCATTGAAAACAATGTAATCTTTGAAACAAGAACTGATACTATTACCCGTTTCGTAGAGATAGCAAAAAAGTGAACCGATTTTGAAAAGGGGTGATGTAGAACACACATGTTTTTTTAGAGCATAGTTTTTGGCACTTTAAATTTTTTTATGTACATTGTGTTTTAGAATTGTAGTGATTTTCATGCTAATTTAAAAAAGTGGTAATTATGCATCAGGCCCTTTTTTTAAAGGCCTATTTTTTGGCTTTAAATTTTCTAATGTATGAAATGTAAACAATGATTTTCTAAATTTAATAATTTGTGAAGTGGTATTCTTATATAATATTAATTATATATTATATATATATAATATAATAATATATATATATTTGTAGTGAGGTTTTTATTGTTTTGCATATTTAAATAAGAATGTTGATATTCTACATATTTATACATTGTTAATTAATTTTTCAATCCACATGAAATAATTGTCTCTAAAAGACAATAATTTTTAACAATTGACATAAAAATAACCATTTCTAACATAAATATAACTAAAAAACTACACGTTTTGATACTTTTTTGTAATTTTTTGCTAGAAATAACATGTCAAAATCACAATTTTTATAAGAAAATTTAACTAAAAATAGTTAAATAATAGTTTTTTTTTATGAATTTCATGTAAAAAAAAACTAATAATCACTATTTTTTCAAAAAATAATGATTAACATAAAAATTAATGTGAAAACCACATAATACAAATATTGAATGCATAACAACCTTAATTGAGTGCTTATTCTTCTCACAAAATGTCAAAGTCAAAACATTACAAGTATAACTAATTAATAGTTATAAAAAATGAGCTTGCTTTCCAAGCATAACTTAAATTTAATCAACAATGTCACGTAATCCAAACTCTTTGTCCTCTAGAGTTTCATCATTGTCTTCTTCCACAATATTTTCTACTTCATTTTGCTCATTTTCCTCTTCTAATCGATCTTTGATGTCTGTGAATCTCCCCATGTATGCCTTTCCAATCATTCTGTGTAATGGCGGTTGGAGTTCCTTTTCCTTTTTTGCCACACGTGATTCACTAAAGTCCCTTTTCTTCAACCCAATTTCTTGCATTACATCTGGAAGAAATTGAAGAGCATTAATGCTTTGCTGAATAAAATTGCACTGTATTAGATCTTTTTCAATGGAAATGCAATTTTTTCCTTTTTGAAGGAAACATGCTAGTGTTGTACCTAATTATCAAGCACAAAAGACATAACGAAGTAAATTAGTACAATGACATATAAATTAAGAAATAACATATTGAAATTCAATTCCATATAATAAAACTTACTTGAGCCAGAAAATAAATCCAGAACCCAATCTCCCTCATTTGAACATATGTCTATAAGATAGTTAATCAATAACTATGGTTTTTTATAAATGTTAACTATCTCTCCTTTTGCTTCTTTGTCTTCATATGTTAGTTTTCTCACAACAACATCATAAGTCAGTATTTTGCTATGACTCTTTCCATCTACCCGATTAAAAATCATAGACATATAGCTATCATCTTTTGCCCAAATCTCAATATGGATGAACTCAGAATCATAAATAGTTGATTTTCACGGTTTAAGAAGATTTGAATTTTGCCTGTAACATGAAATAGTAAAAGTTCAATTAACTTGTACATAAATGAATATTTTAACATTAATCAAATATACATTTTAAACTTCTTACCATGTAAGTTGCACCTTGAATTTGTCTTCCCCTTAAAGATTGACAATAACAATAACCCTGGTGGCCCAACAGCCCATGGGGATGGCGGGGCAATTCCCAGAATCAAATCGCCACCCCAGTAGGTTGTTGGGCCATCGGGGTGGGGCGGAGGGTGGGGTGATTCTCAGAATCACCCCGCCACCCCCGCAGGCTGTTGGGCAGCCGAGGTGGGGTGGAGGGCAGGTTGATTCCAAGAATCACCCGTCCTCCGCCCCACCCCATTGGCCCAACGACCTGCGGGGGTGAAGGGGTGATTCCGAGAATTACCCCGCCGTGTGGGGTGGAGGGCAGGGTGATTCCTGGAATCACCCCGCTACATGTGGTGGAGGACAAGGTGATCTCGGAATCACCCTGCCAGGTGGGGTGGAGGGCAGGGTGATTCTCAGAATCACCATGCCACTCCCATGGGCCATGGGGCCATCGGGGTGGGGAAGAGGACGGGGTGATTCCCGGAATCACCACGCCACCCCCACAGACCGTTGGGCTGCCGGGTTGGGGCGGAGGGCAGGGTGATTCTTAGAATCACCCTGCCACCCGCACGGGCTGTTGGGCTGCCAGTGTGAGGCCCACGAGCTGCAGGGCATTCGGGCACGCTGGTGAGACGAGCGGACAACAACACAGTGGGAGAACACATGAACTGAAACAATGAAAATGTGATGTGTTTTATATATGCCGTTTGGGTGGCCTCGGGCGAGCTGACGAGCGAACCACCACACAGGTGGGCGGTCCCGGGGCGGGCCGATGGATGATTTTGGTGAAAGAGTGGTTGGGCCGACGCGTTTTGAGTGCGAATGGTGGGTTGGACGAATGCCCACACAAACGAGCAGACATGTGTATGGACGCATATACATAAGGCGAGTTTGGAGTTGGGAGAGGCAATCACTTCAACCAACGAACTAGGTGTAGATCACTTGGAAGAGCTAGTGAGAAGTGCGAAGTTTTGCGGTTGGACTGCGGTGCGGATGTGCCTGCACGACAGGCGAACTGGGTAAGGCGTTTGTGCAGGGCTAAACGACAGGAAAACCGGGTAGGGCGTTCATGTAGGGTTGAACAATGGGTGAGCCAAGTAGGTCGTTCGTGCATGGCTGAATGATGGGTGATCCGGGCAGGGCGTTCATGCAGGGCTGAACAACGGGCCAACCGGGTAGGGCGTTCATTCAAGGCTAAACAACGGGCAACCCAGGTTGGGCGCCAGGTGAACGAAGGTGTTTGGGTTGTGAACGAGAGGTGCGACTAGCGTGCGAAGGGCGCCTAAGTTGGATGACACGGACACGAGGAGCACGCCCAAGTTGGGAAAACGACATGGTGAGGTGAACGAAGTATGACGAAGTGTTGGGTTGAGAACGAAGGTGTGGCCGACGTGCAAAGGTGCCCAAGTTGGCACGGTAACATGGGGAGGTAGCGCCCAAGTTGGGAAATGACACGGAGGCTAAATGAACGCATTTAGGGGTGAACGAAGAGTTGGGAAGAATATGCAATGACCATTCGGGTGTGCTGACAAGCTGGGAAACCAAGTTTGCCAAAAGTTGTAAAATTGGCTAAGTGTAAATTTGGGGTTTCCTCCAAGGTTTAACTTGTACATGAAAATTATATATTGATCCAAGCAGACTCATATTGTAGGGAGTTGCCCCTCCCTTTATACTATTATGCATTTCTATATGTTAATGTTGTTATGATGAATGTTCATGGTTTTCATATTGTATAAAGGATAACTATTACTTGGTAATGAAAAATAAAATAAGTATGAGTGTTAGGCGTAGTCCATGACCATGAGTATTGGTGAAAAGAAAAGGGTCGGTGGTGCCGCACCTTGCTATAGTACAATTGGAAGATTACCGCCAGTGTAGGGGTGTGACAGGTGGTATCAAAGCTGATGGTGGATGAGGTGCAAGATTTGCAGAGAAGCTGATCCCACTACACTTTGTGACAAGTTTAGCAGGGGTGAAGCTTTTTGCTTAGGCCAAGCTGAATGATAAGACATGGCAAGTTTGGAAGAATGTGAAGGGAAGCTCTTGTTGACCTTATACAGGTTGAAGCGGATGAAAGAAGAGAACCCACAGATTCGAGATAAACTTGAAGTCTTGGAAAGGAATGTTGAAGATGAACTTCTTCGACTTGGTTGGGTAATGGAGCAAGATGAAGTTGCATATTGCGATAAAAAAGAAGAGGAATCCATGATAGTTGAGGATGTTGCAGATGTGAGAACAATGGAGGATGAACTTGAATTTGATCAAGTTGGACCAGGATCGTATGGTTTGCAGACATGGGTGAATGAGGATACTCACATGGAGGAGCCTCATGATGAAGTAAGTATTGATACTTGTGTTTCAATTGAGCATTTGGAAGATGAACCATATGCAGGGAAGAGAAAAGTCAGTTTGCCAATGCAGTGGAAGATCTTACCATGGATGTCTATGATGAGACCTTGTATGGAGAAGCAAGGACCATTGGCTGTTGCAGGACTTGTTGGGATTGTTTGTGACCTTATGGTAGAAGGTACAAAGGCCCGTGACAAGGGAAAAACATGATGATCATTACGGAGGAATGGGTCATGCTTTAGCCACATGGAGAATTGGCTAAGTGCTCAGCATGACTCATGGAAAGATTAGCAGAGGGCACACACTTGAGTATGGTGATACTTGGGTGGACTTCTCATGGCAGAGACCAAGAGAAATTCTTGGTGGAACCTTTAGTGGGGGAGCTATGATGGAAGAGACTCATGATGTGATGATGATATGGTTGGGTGACCAAGTTCACTAGACTGGATTTGCAGACTTGGATGGGGATGACCGATTGTTGTAATGGGTCTACCTAGTTGAACAACATGGGCAACATGTGTCATGGACATCAAGTTGAAGACATGGAGCATGGTAGTGTTATGCAGGGACATTATGCAGGAGCACTTGTAGAGGTGTCACTTACGGGCATCCAACGAGGAGTGCCAAGGCAGGGATGTTGTGCAGGTGGATTTGCTAGTGTTGAAGCCCCGAAAATTAGGTCTACAACAAGGGGGATACCCACCCGGTCCAGGCCTTGGTTAGCAGCTCCTTTTTTGTTTGGTATAGTGGGTCCGACTAGGGATATGGGACCATTTTCCCAATTTGTGTATGTGTGTGTGTGTTGAGAATTGATATTTCCTTCCTAATAATTTCTAAGTAAAAAGATTTTATTTTAAATATAATTTATCAAAGTGTAATTGTATTCTAATGAATAGAAATATCTAATTCTAAAAACTATCCCGGGATTTAATCTTTCAGTTATGTGATCTAAATAATTTCTAATGGAAATTGGTAATAAAGATAATTTAATTTCTATGAGAAAAGAATTCAATAAAGATAAACTGTTTTGTATAAAAAGTTAGACGAAACAATTGTGAAAAACATATCACATAATAAGTCACTCATATATTAAGCATAATAGAATGGCTATCACTATACAGAAGTGCCAAATCATAACTCAAGCATTCAAGCATTCATATATAAATAACTCAACATGAATATCACCTTAACACATAAGCATAAATTGTTAAGAGATAAAAGTACCATTTATAACAAGTTCTACTCATGAGCTTCAGCAATAATGGTTTATCTCTTCTTAATTCAACATCCACTAAGAGTACAAAAGTGAAATTTCATTAGTAGATATTAAACACAGATATCAATAAATCTTGTTCCATTCATTCATCAAAACCTCCTCAGAGGGTGCAGAAGTGCATGTTCTGAGGACAAGTTTTCGATGAATTTCAGGACCCTTCTATAAATGCATGAGAAGGGTTAAAATACTACTAGCTAAATATAAAAATAGTTTGTTACAAAAATGTAGGAGACAATTTAAATGATTGTCCTCATTTCAGGCAAAAATAAAGAAAAATAAAACTAAAACTGAATCTAAAACTAAAACTGGCAATTAACTATCTATGTATTTGTTCCTGGTAGTCGCAAGCGTTTAGCATTTGCTTGAGGATATTTGGCTAGCCGACCTTTGAATTTAGTTGTCCTGCGAAAACGGAATCGGAAAGTACTAGCACCATCTTCTCAATAGAGTTAATGATACATTTGAGAGTCATGCACTGGCTGTGTGGTTTTACCAAGTACTTCCAGTAAGAATCCCAATTCAACTTGGTTAACCTTTTGATGGACTCTGCTCTTTCTTGAGCCTTTTGTCTTCAGTTTTTCTGTAGATGTTGTACATTCGGTCTGATATTTACATACCACCTTAAGGATATTTCCGATAAATACCACGGGTTTTTAGAGCTCGGGTTTTGCCTTTAGCCTTTAGCACTTTTTCCTACAATTTTCTGAGCTTATAGGTGACTGAGTGATCAGAGGCTTTCCTTATCAAGGGGTTTTGCCTCGTGATGTGGGATTAGCACTAAGCAGTGCATCAGAAACTGCCTCCGTTTCTTAAGCCGGGCTTCCCTGGTGCTATTTTTCGCCTCTTGCGCGCTTTTTTGTTAGAGGATATAAACCTTAAAATTTGTGGAAAGAGCGACTCCATGAGTTCTTGGTTTTTAGTTTTAAATTTCCTGTTCGTTATGTTAGCACTATCCAGTACCCATTTGACCATGTCCATGTATGGAAGAATCTTGGGTCTCGCCGCTATCCGATGCAAGAACGAACATGCTAGTTCTATCATCAACGCCTTAGAAGACCCGCGTGAATATGCAGTCGCTGTAACCTCCATTACTCTGGGATTTTCTTCCTCGAGTAGGCTGTGCATTCCTTCCCAAGTAGTAATGCCGACATCTCTGTTACAGGTGGTGTCTGTGTATAAGGGCGTCATTTCTTTGTCTTCAGAACTCGGAGCTTTTCCCTTCTTTCCCATAATATTTTGAGGACTGCTATGCATACCTCTCTGCTTTTCGCTCTTGCAATTTACAAATAAGGAAAGAGTAATGATAAGAAGTAAGGTGACGGGAAAGCTTTAAATGCCAAAATAATATAAAATATATCACCCTACGTGAAATGGCCCTTTGATCAGATCAAAACCATATTTCATTAATGATTACCAACTAACTCATTAAATTAACATTAACGCGCATAACTGGGCATCGGTTTATGGAAAAAAAAATTCGAACGACGAGCCTTGAAGATTTGCACTAAGGCGATTTTGCAATTTGCTTCGCAATATCGCATAACGCAATATCACTAATTTGTTGCGTGTGACAATTATCCATTACCATATGTTTTCTGCGAAATGCGATTTGCGAGATGCACCATCGCATATCGACGGTTTGAGGTATTTCACCTTAAGTGATATTTGAGGCATGCGATGTGATGAGTGTCTTCAGTGCGTGATTTCACATTGCGATTTCACAATCTTAGGATTCTGTTTGTAGGATGGCATCCATTACCTTTTTGTGATGCATTGCTCTTTATTGAGAGAACGGTTTTGTTCGAACTTATCATAAAACTTAAGTCTTTTTTGATTTTTTGGGTATTCTCCTAAGTTTATGATAGTAAGGTTTATTTAAAAAGGGAATACATGTACTAATTTATTTTTTTTATTTTTGGATAAAGGGTCTCCACTTATTTAGTATTAGTAATAAAACTAAATAAGAAGGGGGTTGTTGTTGGCCACAACAATTGGCAATTCACTTGGAAGAACCAATTATCTCTGTTTTTCTTTTGATTTTCTAAACTTCCAAAACAGAAAGCTTTTCTAGAAAATCAAACTTTATTATAGAAAGATAAAGTACATCATGCTTTCAACTATCAATGATAGTTTGTTTCTTCTATGTTAACTTTGATTTTTTTTTTTTTACTTCCTAGAGCTAGTCATTGTATTTACATCAGCCACTACTTGATTTGTAAAGATAAAAACAAAGTTCTCTCTGTAAATCAGTTTTAAATATGCTCATTTGTCGTAGGTAGAGCCTCTTCTACCAGTAGGCATTTATAGCCTTGACAGGGTTACCTGTTACCCAGCAATGATCCTGTATCCTACTTGGAGAAGTATATGATTTTCAAAGGGAAATCCATATCCACACTTATTTCTTTTATTTTCTTTTAATTCTTAAAGAAAAATTCCTTGGTTTGGTAGCCAAATTATGACAATTCCACTCACTTGATTTATAGCTTTGCTGAACAATTTGGTTCGTGATGAGACCCCTTGTCTTTTGATTGCAACAATCTTGAGCCATTGCCTTGTTGTTGTATGCAGTTTTGGCAAAGTCAGCAAGCTATAATATCTTATGATCATGATAAGTTGGCTCGTGATGAGACCTCTTATTCTTTAAGTTAAAGTGTATCGCTGGATTATTCCTTGAAGCTCATAATTCTCTAGGTGGGGAGGAAGTCATTGTTTCCTTAAGAATAACTCTGGATGATAATTGTAGTGTTTTTTGGAAAGAGATTTTCTACAAAGAATCTTTGTTTTGTTTCTGATACCTTTGATTTGATTGATATAAAACAAATTCCCACTAAAGGTAGCTTTTTATCAAGATTTTTAAGGTTGAAACTAGTACCATTTTCAGGTTTATATCCTTTGACTATACCTTTCAATAATAATGACCAATTTTCTAAATCAGTTTTATTTATACAAGCGAAAAAAAAAACGAAATCTAAAATAAATACTTATCTTTTTCGTGAATTCCAAATGCAACCATAAAAGGAGATGGACCTATGATTTCTACAATTTGGAAAGGGCCAAGTCACATTCGTTGGAATTTCATATGTTTGCCCTTTTCCTCCTAAGCCTTATCCCATTTTAAAACTAAATCTCAAATTTGAAAGTCCTTTCTGGATATCATGTTTGAATCAAAAGAAGCTTTTACTAATGCTTGGTGATGAGCATGAGTTATTTTAGCCTGTTCTCGTTTCTCTTCTAGCTTAAGGATTTGCAGCTGCCTTAGTTGTAAGGAAGAATTTGGTGTTTCGTCAATAAATTGAACTAAGGCCAAAGAGGGAATCGCTAGAAGAGTTGGATGGACCACTTCTTTCCCATAAACTAAATTAAAGGGAGAAATGTCAATGGAGGCTTTTTGCAATATTCTGTCTGCCCATAGAGCATACATTAAAGATTTGTGCCAATTCTTATGATTTTGATCGATGGTTCACTTAATGATTATGATTAAGTTTTTATTTGTTGATTCAGCTAATCCATTCCCCTGTGGGTAATAATTGGCAGAGTATTTAACTTTGAAACCTCTTTTGAGTGAAAATTCAGTCACAGCATTGCCAGAGAAATATGATGCATTATCAAACATTAAAGCAGAGGGTAAACCAAACCTGGTGATTATGAACTGGTCTATGAAATCAATGATGTGTTCGGCATTAGCTGTCTTGAGAGGAACTGCTTCTACCCATTTAGTAAAATAGTCTATAGCTGTGAGGATATACCTATGTTTTTCAGAAGAGTGAGGAATGATCTCACCTATTATATCCAATCTCCATTGGTCAAAAGGTTGATCGATATTGACTGGTTGCAAAGACAATGATGGTTTCTTTTGTCTTCTTGCAGCAGTTTGACAAATTTGACATTTCCTTACGTACCTATGTGCGTCTTTGAATAGTGTAGGCCAATAATAGTCTGCACGCAGGATTTTATGTGCTATAGCATATCCAAAATAATGTCCACCTTCTGGTCCATCGTGGAGCTCCTGCAACACCTTTTCAGCTTCAGATTTCTCAAGACATCTAAGGAGGACATAATCATAATTCATCCTAAAAAGTACATCGTTCACGAGTTGATATTGTTTAGCCTTCAATCTTAGGGCTCTTTTCTTTGTATAATCTAGGTTTGAAGGAGCATATCTATTCTTTAGATAAAATATGATATCATCGTATAATGATTCAATATTGTTTAGGCTTACCTCATACATTTGTACTTCCGCAGATGGTATTTCGGAAATAAGCGATGCTCCAACCAACATTTTGCAAAAGCCTTGACCTTTTACAATATTTGTTGATTTAATTTCAGCGTCATATTCTTGTAAGGCGGTAGCCCAATTGGCTCTTTTCTCACCCATGTCTTTCTGTACTAAGAGATTTCTTACCGCTGGAAACAGTACTATGATTTTTGTATGGGTTTTAAGCAGAAAGGGTCTGAAATGTTTGATCGCTTTGAAAACAACATAAGCTTGTTTCTCAACATCAGAATAATTTAATTCAGCCCCTTGTAGATTTGAATTGAAAAAGGCAATTGGGGCTTCCACCTTGTCTTGATTTGCTTGAGTGAGTATCGCAGCATATGATCTATCAAAGGAAAATGTATACAAAATGAAAGGATCAGAAAAATTTGGAGTTACTAAAGATGGAGAATTTACAATCGCTTGTTTAATCAGATTGAATGCTTAATATTACTCTTGGCCGAATTTGAAGATTGAATTCTTTTTAATCATTGCTTGAAAGGGAGATATGATTCTTGAAAAGTCTGGAACAAATCTCTTTACAAAATTAATCTGGCCAAGGAAGGATTGCATAGCTTTCTTGTTGTGAGGCAAGGGTATTTCGGAAATCTCCTTGATTATGTCGGGATCAATATGGATTCCAGATTTTGACACTATAAATCCAATAAGTTTTCCTTCACTTAATGAAAAAAAGGAATTTTCTAGATTAAGTGAAATTCCATACCTTTGGCAACGTTGGAAGATCTGTTTTAAATATTTGAGATGATTACCTTGTTTTTTGGAATATACAGTTATATCATCCAAGTAGATTACTACTGATTTATTTACTAATCCCTTAAATGCAATGTCCACGACCCTTTGAAATGTGGCGCCAACATTGATCAGACCGAAAGGCATCTTTTGATATGCATAAGTACCCCATTTGGTTCTGAATGTTGTCTTTAATTGATCATCGGGATGGACCAAAACTTGGTTGTAGCTGGAGAAACCATCCAAGAAGGACATTAATTCTGATCCTGCAACTACTTGTAATATTTGCTCCATGGGAGGCAAAGGAAATTTATCTTTTTGGCAGGCTTTGTTAAGATTTCAAAAGTCAATGCAAATTCTAATGTCTCCTTTTTTATTTCTAACGGGATCCATATTAGAAACCCATTTAGAATGTCAAACGGGAAAAATGATTTTGGCTTTCAATAATTTATTGAGCTCAAATTTGATCTTGTTCTCTAGATTAGGATGGATCTTTCTCAGCCTTTGTTGGACAAGTTTTTCATCGTTTATCATTGGGATAGTATGCTGAATGATAGAAGTGTTGTAAGTCTTAAGTTCATCATAGTTCTGGGCAAAGACACTTTTGTATTGTTTTAGGAGACGAACGTATCCCAATCTTTCTTCAGGAGCTAGGCCAAGACCTAGGTTGATATTTTGTGGCTTGGTATCAGTTCCTAGATTTACTAATTCATAGTTCAAAGTTGAACTTTGAAGTTTTTAATTGGTAGATCTTTTGAATCGGTCTTTCAAATCATATAGGTCTTCCAATTTGACTACTGATTTTGGAATAGCATTATTAGTGCTATCTTGTTGCAATTGTTTGTCATGTTGGTCCTCATCAATTATCTGATTAGTGTAAGATCCCTCTGATGTGAGGAAGCTTACAATATCAGGATCATCATTGAAAATTCTCCAATTGGTAATGTTATCAGGAATTGAGGGTCTAAAGATTAATTCGATTGAGAATCTGTCTGGGCTATAGTCTTCTGAGGGAATGAGCTTGGAAGCTACATTTTCCAAGAGGTCAACACTAGCATTTTGGAGTCTCAGAATTAATGAAATATTGAATGCTATAAAATGTTCAGTCAGATCTTGTACTGAAGATTGATAATGCTTTAAATGACCTGATAGACAATGTATAGTATTTCGTACTTGTCTGATAACAATTTCAGAATCTTCGAAGACTTGTAGATACTTGATATCTAATTTGATTGCTTTGTATAATCCTTGGACTAAGGCTTCGTATTCTGCAGTATTATTGGTGCAATCGAACTCGAGTCTACAAGTTAGCATAGTTTTGTTTCCCTCTAGACTGACTAATATGCATCCTGCTCCTGCTCCCTCATTAGACTTAGAATCGTCAAAAAACAACTTCCAAAATAAAGATTTATTTACAGGGCTATCTATAACATTAACACAATTAGAACTATCTGTTTGAGAAAAATTTTCTACTTGAGATAAAATAGAATGTTCTAAGTAAGGCGAAGTATGAGCATTAAAATTTCCTAAGAAAGGGTCAACATAATAGTTGCCAATTATATTGTTGTTGTATGCTACAGGTTCATTTTCTCCTTCCAATTCTGTTACTATGTATTTTTGATGTCTTTCTCACTTAACCTTTATCTGATTTGGTTTACCATTGTAAGGGAGCCACATATGCGACTAGTCGGTTGCAAAGTATCCATGAAGATTTTCAGACCTATCTCTGTTAAGAATTAAGCCATAAAATTCTGGAATGTCTACAACTAAAATATCGATAACTTGACATACCTTTGGGTTAGATGACAACCTTATGGTAACTTGATTTAGTTCACTGATCACTTCAACCTGCGAACAGTCTAGTTGAACTATGTGTACTGCAGATTTTTGAGGTTGGACGTTCAACTTTGAACAAACTGATTTAGGTAAGATATTAGATGAAGCTCCTGAATCTACTAAATAATTATGCAAAATTTTGTTGAAAACTTCATAATTAAGAAGAAATCGGGGATTATGAGATCTTGACCTTCCTCCAATTAGAGCGATATCATTTGGATCAACTTTATTAGTCACATTAGTTGGAGGTATTCCCATCTTGTGAGAAGCTTGTGAGATTATAGCAGCAGGCAGAGGTGCAATAGGTATTGCGTGCAACTCTTTCAAAAGTAGCTTTTTTTGATGTTTTAACTTTTTCAATTCATAAAAAGTAATGTTAGCCCTAGTCTTCTTCATGTCTTCTATGATATTATACTCTCATCAGAAACAATCAATGTTTTAGATGGAGTTGGTGAATTTGTTTGGATTGGGCTTGTTTTAGTTGCTTTAGGTGACATTTTCTTACCTACGACTTTATCCTTAGACATTGAGCTTGCGCTCTTCGGCTTCGGAGTAAGTTGTGGAGGATCGAGTTGATTTCTACTTCTAGTACTGACTGGTGATGCCTCTTGATCCTCTTCATCTGTGAGGATGAAATCCTACATACCTTGTACTTCTACAACTTCTTCTTCATTAGTAGGCTCTTCGTTAGAAACTTCCTCTTCTTCTTCTTCTTCTAATTTAGCATTTGTGATAGCATTGGGAGGCTTTGAATCAGTCGAAGGATTTCTTCTATAAGGCTTGTAAGGATTTTTAGAAGAAGTCTCTGCTACTTGTTTCTTAATGTCAACCATTTCGTTAGACATGGTTTTCAAAACTTCCTGCAATCCTTCTAAATCAAATGGGTCTTTTGATTGTTTTCCTTTGTATCTTCTTTAAAAGTAACCTTCTTAGATTTTTGTTCATCAACGACGTTTTTCTTTTCTAAGGCTATGATACGTTTCTCTACCGCTATTGCTTCCTTCATATTGTCAGCTAAAGTTGTTTTGTTAGCCCTATTAAGGAAGATTGCTATGTTTGATGCTAGAGAAGATATGTACCATTCACTTCGAACTTCTTCACTAGGCTTAGAAGCGGTAGGAATTTTGTTCAAAAGTTTATTGAAATGTGAGTTAAATTCTTTGATAGGTTCCCTTGGTTCAAACCTAAGATTAGACAGATCATTGATCAATGTTGCAGTAGACTTGTCATCACCGAACTTAGTCAAGAATTGTTCTTGGAAAATATCCCAACTAGTGATAGATCCGGATGGTAATGAGAAATACCATGATCTGGCTGCTCCTTGCAAAGTGTAAGGAAAGAGCCGGACAACAGCGTCTTCATTAGTAACCCCATTGAGATTTATAGATAACATAAAGTTGTTTATATGTTCTTCTGCTAGCATAACTGCTTCAGGATTAAACTTAGGCAACCATTTTTTAG